>MU260612.1:17500-155000 GCA_020310875.1 Ceratopteris richardii
ACACGCAAGAGGAGAAAGCCACAATGCTTCCTTACATGCCTCACTAGCTGCAACATACTCTGCTTCTATGGTGGAAACAGCTGTACATTCTTGAAGATGAGATCTCCAAGAGATAGAACCTTGAGCAAAATGAAAAGTGTACCCTAATGTAGACTTGCGATTGTCTACATAACCAACATAGTTAGAATCTATGTAACTAGTAATGGATGCTTTCCCTCTACCTAAGCATAGACACTTGTCCTTAGTCCCACTCAGATATTTCAAAATCATCTTGACTGCTTCCCAATGTTTCTTGCGAATATTAGACATATATCTGCTCCTAATTTCGACTCCAAATGCAATGTCTAGTCTTGTAGCTACCATAGCATACATAAGACTAACAACAATAGAGTGATAAGGATTTCGATCATGAACTCCTTTTCTCATATGATTTGGGGCAATCATCCTTGCTCAATTTCACATATGTGGGTAAAGGTGTACTCAATGCCTTTCCACCCTACATATTGAACCTATGAGGTACCTTAGATATATGCTCACTTTGAGACAAGTATGTGCATCTTTACTCCTATCAAGAGTAATGTGCATGCCAAGAATATGTTTGGCATCCCCAAAATCCTTCATATCAAATGTCTAACTGAACTTCTTCTTGAGAATTGAAAAGTCATAAGAGGACTTCCCAACAATCAATATATCATCGACATAAAGTATCACGCATATCAAGCAGCCATTTGAGCATCTTTTTTGTGTAGGGACAATGATCCTCACTGCTTCAAGAATAGCCTTGAGACTTCATAAAAGCATCAAACTTTTGGTACCATTGTCTAGGGGACTGTTTAAGTCCATAAAAGCTCTTCTTGAGCTTACAAATTAGACTTTCTTTGCCAGGAACTACATAACCCTCTCATTATTATAGATCTCATTTGTAAGATCTCCATGCAAGAAAGCAATTTTCACATCCATTTGGACTTGATCTAATTCCTCCATTGCAATGAGTCCAAGCAACATGCATAGGGTAGTCATCTCGACCACTAAAGAGAAGATTTCCTCGAAATCAACACCTTGTTGTTGCTTAAAACCCTTTGCAACAAGATGTGCTTTATACTTTGGGGAATCACTATCTGGTGTGAATTTTAGCTAGTATATCTATTTACATGGTAAAGATTTCGTGCCCTTTGGCAAAGGTAGTGAATCCCAATTACCATTCTTCTTCAAGCACCATAAGAGTGCAGCTTAGTGGTGAGAGATTGCCATGGTAAGCCATGGGGAGAACCTTTGTCTTACTTGATAGTTGAGGTCGTCCCTCCTACGTAGCCAATGGTGCCAATGGTGACTTTGATGACTCAGATGAGAAGGTATGCCAAGGTCTATGCCTTGGTTGCCACCTTAGTCTTAAGCCTTGGAGAAAGCCTTGGTTGGGTGGGTAGGTGCTCCCTTCGCTCAGATAAAAGGAACAAAGCTTTTGCATCGAAATGCTTTGATACGAGTAAAGTATTTCAATGGTGATGCACCACGATGCACTCTCTATCTCAAGAGCTCCATGATGATATCCTTGGAGTAGGAAACCAAGCTCTAAGCACCACACACAGTACTCCACACAGAGGTTGCTAAATATGCAAAAAAACACGGTATAGAGGGATCACGAACACAAACTTCTTAGGTGTTACAAATATTGTCACGCTAACAATCTATGGTTGACCAAGCCGCTATATGTTTTATTATAGAACATATATAGATAATTTTTTGGTGGCCATTTTTCCTTTCACGTGGACACTAACGATAATATCCATCATGTATACCACTAATTATCTGCACATAAAAAATAAGAATAGGTTTAGGATTATGCACATCACCTTGAATGTGAATAGATTTACCATCTATCCTTAAAGTGATTGTTCTTTGTTCACAATCACTTGTTGCAAAATTTGGAACTAACCAGTCCATGCCTATGATTGCATCATTATATTTCATCTCAATCACATGAAAACTTCCAGAAAAATACCTATAAAAAAGTAAATGCAAGGTTTTCAATGTATACTTTTGTATACTGTAGTCGTCCATTGGCCATCTCTACTCATCTTTTTATCTGTATACTTAGGGGTATCCCTAGATTTTGTACCAAATTGAAAGGTAGAAAACAATGTGTACTACTTGGATCGATAAGAAACCAGATTTTATGCCTAGAACGCGTACCCAAAAACATAATTATATAAGGGTTTGGGAAAGAACTAGCCACCATGCAACATAAAGTAGAGCTAGGGCACTTATCTCCATCATCTACTTTCTCAATTGTTGTACCTACCTTGATTCTCTTTATCACCTTTGATTGTGTAGGCAAAAATATTTCCTTGTTCGGGCACTCATATGTCCGATGTTGTTGCTCCCTATAATGAAAACCCAGGCCGTTTTTTTACCTACTTAGTAAAATCTCTTGTTGCCAATGGATGGGTTGATGCCTCCTTTGATGTTCCACCTAAGCAAGATTCTTACCTTCATTATTAGAAGATGGAGTCTTCTTTGAATTTTTCATGTTCATTGCAACATGTCTCTATGGCCTATGTCCCATTGCATTGAATCTAGTTCCATTAACCTTCTTCAAATTAAACTTATCCATCTTCTCAAAATTCTTAACCATCATAATAGTGTCTAGAAAATCAACACATCTAGATGCCTTCACTTGATAGGGAAGCTCCTCACGACGCCTACAATAAACTTGCTCTACAAAGCATCACCACTAACCTCCAATGCATATTTGTGAGGACCTTGGAAATTCTCTTTGTACTCATCAACAGACAAGCTAAGCTTCTCACTCTAGCTTTGTGATGCCACACAAGTGCAGGATCCCAAGTTTTGCATTAGATTCCTCAAAAAATATTTAAGATCAAAGAAATCCTCTAGCTCTTCAATCCATGCCTCCAACACTGATCTTCTCACCACTAAAATCATTCAATTTTGCCTTCTTGAAGACTTGGTTAAGGGCAAATTCACCTAGATCCATATCTTCATAATGGCATTTTTGTCTTTAGCTAGGCATACTAGTTTTTCCTACAGCTTCATCTTATTCATTGCTCAACTCCATGAACAAATTTGTTCAGCCTTGTAGTGGCTTTTGGTCTCGTTCTTTTCATAAGTCTTCAAGAACCTTTTGAATAAGCTCCTCTTGCTCACGAACGTTTTGCATCAAACCTTCCATCATTCTCAAGGATCCATTTTGTTATGATACCACTTGTAGCATTTGCTCAATCCCACTCAATCACATCTTGTAGTGTTCCCACAATAAAAATCCATCCTCAATCACAAGATTCCTTTCACTCAATGATAGCGGAAGAGAGAAAAACAAAACTTACACAATATAAGGGAAACTTCATCGAAGAAGAGTATACAAGATATGACTATGAGAAAGAGAAATTATGATATTATAGATTTGAATCAATCGATACAATAGCTTTGGAAAATAGCTTATTGATGAAGCATCTACCTCTTGACCACCCTTGAGCTATCACAATATCATCACACTCTTATCATCAATCACACTCTCACTGAGTCTCACTCTGAATCTCAATCATAAGGTAATTCTTTGATTTCCTAGCTTCCTTCTATTTGATGCACAACTCTTCTTATAATAGAGTTGATCATCGCCCAAAGAAGTGTACGATCCACCAAATTTAGAAAAAACCAATTCTCCATAAAACTTTGGCAAAAGCATGCGTTTGTAGTAGGCAAGCTGTTCCTTTAGCAATACCTATCCAAAAATAGAAGAAAAGCACAAAAAATACATACCTCAAGACATCCATAATTAGGCATGACAGCAGGTAAGAATAAAAAGTAGAGATTTATATAGAATCAAAGAAGCGCTCTTTTTTTTATACCTAAAAAAACGACACTTTCCAAGCCATGTAACTCAAAACTAGTAAGGAATTAGCTTAAGCTTATGAGAGACAATGCTTTTCAATAATTCAATCTCCACAATAGTATTAGAGATTACTTGGGTCCAAATCCTCCTCTAACTACCAGTTTTGCACCTTGCAAGTCTAGAAACTATCGGGAGAGCATAAAATCAAGGGACTTTTACTCTCTAATGCATGCTCAACCTTTCTCACATACAAAATTTCTCCTAATTCTTTCATCTCCGTGTTCAATTTTCAACCAAAACCACAATGTGAATAAGCTCTAGAGAGATAGCATGAAACTTGTCATCCCAAAATTTTGCCTACATGCATAAAATAACCTAATTGTTCATTCTATGAGTTATCCCCACAATGTAATCCAAAAAGCTCAACATGAATTATTTCACTATTGAAAGGCCTATTTTAATTCTTTCCCCCTATTAAAACTCTATCCTGAGAGTTGGAAAGAAGGATAATGTGCCAAAAAACTACTTAAGTTCACCCAAGTCGAATCGTTTACAAGATATGTGTGCCATTTTACCAAAATCTCTACTATAGATCTATTTCTAGGCAATCTTTCCCTCCTACCTAATACTATTTCACATAGAAGCTCAAAAGAGCAAGCATCTTTTAGCTTTTATAGCTATCCTCCAAAACATTAGCAACATTAGCTACATATTGTTTGAGTAAGCTAACATGAAATACAAGATGAACATTTAAATTTTCACGTAAGTCCAACAAATAAGCAAGAGATCCAATCTCTTTTGAAAATTTAAAAGGACTTGCGTATCGAGGAGAAAATCTATGAGCTTTCCCTAGCAACAAGTTAGATCAATGAGGATTGATTATAAGAAATACCATGTCATCTATTTGAAATTCAAGTAGTCTTCTCTTAAAATCATAGAATTTCTTTTCTCTTTTTTGGCCTTCTTTTATGTGCTGCTTATTTTTCCCAAGTTCTTCATCCATCTTCTCAAGAATTTCTTTAGACACTTCTACTTTATTTGGGAAACCCAAAAGCAAAGGTGGAGTCCAACAATTATAACCATACATAGCCTCAAACGGAGTCATTTTTATAGATGTATGCCATGCACCATTGTATACAAATTGTACTAAGAAAAAATATTCACTCTAATTATTTTGCTTTTCATTCACAAACCTATGCAACATATCTCCAAGTAACCAATTAACCCTCTCGGTTCCCCCATCAGATTGTGGATGGAAAGTTGTACTCATACGAAGTTTAGTTCCAATTGATTCAAATGTTTCTCTCCAAAATTTTGATGTGCACCAAGAGTCCTACTAGAAATTATGCTATTAGGCATTCCATGCAATTGGAAGATTGGCACTATCAATATTTTTCATAGGGAAGAAATATACCATCTTGGTAAGCCTATCAATTAACACAAATATGGTATCATGTTTATTTTTGGCCATAGGTAACTTAGTGTTAAAGTCCATAGAGATAGACTCCTACTTCTGATTTGGAACATCCAAAGGTTGAAGCATTTTATGGCATTCTCTTAAACTCTCATTTCACTTGTTGGCACTCTAAATATTCACTAACATATTTTTTGATATCGTGCTTCATACATGGTCTGAAGTAAGAACATTTCATTTTAACATAGGTCCTTGAATAACCTATACGTGTAGAAAAAGTTGCATCATGATAATCATGAAATATTTTAACTTTTAATGTCGAGTTCGAAGATATGCATATTGGATTGTTACAATATCAAGACCCATTCTACAAATAAAATTTGTCTTGATACATCAATCCCTTATAAAAAGAGTCATGTTTCATTTCTTCTTGAATTTGATTGAGAAAATCAGAATTTATTACAAAAAGGAGATTACGTAAAGGTTTCTGACTTAATGCATCCGTGATCTTATTTTGCTTACCAACCAAATACTTAATGTCAAAATCATACTCCCTTAATAATTCAATCCAATGCTTTTGCCTATTTGTAAGAAACGGTTGTGTGAAAATGTATTTTAAACTCTAATGATCTCTTTTCAATTCAAAGTTAACCCCTAAAAGTAGATGTCTTCAATGCTTAAGTGCATGTACAACTCCAAGCATTTCTAGAACATCATTAGGATTTCATGTTTTCTTAATTTTTTCACTCCTATATAACCACCCTTCCATCATGTGAAAGAACATATCCTATTTGACTACCACTTGCATTACATTCAACCACAAAAAGATTTCCCATTTTCAGTATTTTCAAATCATAATTTTTAATTATTTTTTGTTTCAATGATTAATATGATTTCCTCCAAGCCTCACTCCACACAAATCCTACATTCTTCCTAGTAAACTCTGTGAGGGGGTTAGCTATCTTAGAGAAATCGTTAATATGTGCTCTTTCATATGGTGCCAATCATAGAAAACTTCTAACATCCTTTACAATTTTAGGAACTGGCCAATCAGCTATTGTTTTCACTTTATGCTGGTGTATACGAATTCCCTCTTTAGATATGATTCTTCCTAGATACACTAGTTTATCCTTAGAAAAGAAAGAGTTACTCTTCTTTCCATACAATTTTTATTCTCTAAGAGTTTGCAAAATCTTCTTGAGATGTACAACATGTTTAGGATCACCTTTACAGTATACAAATATATCATCAACACATACTAAGATGAAGTAATCTAGGTGATCATGAAAAAATAGATTCATCAAGCAGATGAATGTCAGAGGAGCATTTGTTAATCCAAAAGGTAAAGCCGTAAACTCCTAGAGACCTTATCGTGTTCGAAATGTTGTCTTCAGTATATCCTTTGTTTTGATCCTAGTTTGACGATATCTAGATCTTAAGTAAATCTTCATGAATATAGTTGTTCCACTCAATTGAACTAATAAATCCTCTATGTAAGGTAGTGGATACTTATTTTTAATTGCTCTTTTATTCCACCCCCTATAGTCAATTGCATAATCTATAAGAGCCATCTTTCTTGTTATGAAATAAAACAGGTGCAACCCAAGGTCAGACACTTGGTTTTATCAAGAATTTCTTCAAAAGATGATCTAATTGAATCTTAACCTCCTTTATTTCATCTATGTTAAATCTATAGGGTGCTTTAGAATATGCTTCACTCCTCAGATATAGGTGAATGGCATGGTCAGTCTGCCTAGATGGAGGTATACCAAGCAAGGCTTGTGGAAATACATCTACATATTGTTTCAAAAGATTTTCCACATAATTTGGAATACTTTTATCATTATCTTTCTCATGCCGATTGTTCACATACACTAAAAATGTTCTACAACCATCATGTATATCTCTAACTATCTCCACAACACAAATAATAATAGGCTTAGGATTATACATATCAACTAGAATGTGGATAGATTCACTATTTATCCTTAAAGAGATCCTTCTTTGTTTGTAATCAATTGTTGAAGAATTTTGAACTAAGCACTCCATGCCCATGGTTGCATCACTAAGTTTCATCTCAATCACATGAAAGCTTCCAGAAAAAGACCTATCAGAAAAAAGTAAATGCAAGGTTTTCAATGTATCCTTTTGTATAGTGGAGTCATCCATCAGCCATATCTACAGGTCTTGTTATCTAAATATTTAGGGTACCCCTAGATTATATACCCATTTGAAAGATAGAAAACACTGTGTACTGTCGGAATCAATCAAAATCTGATTTTATGCATAAAAATCATACCCGAAATCGTAATTATAGAAGCCTTTGGGAAAGAACTAGCCACCATGGAATGTAAAGTAGAGTTAGGGCACTTACCTCAATCATCTTCTTTCTCAATTATTGTAACTTCCTCAATGATCTTTAGCACTTTCGATTGTTCTAGCCGAAAGATTTGCTTGTTTAGGAAATCATTTGTCGGATGCCCATGATCCTCATAGCTAAAACATAGAACACGTCTTTTCACTTGATCAATAGAATCAAGGTCTTTTTGCCAATGGATGGGTTGATGCCTCCTTTGACTTTCCATGCGAGCAGGATTCTTACCTTGGTTACTAGAAGATGGAGTATTCTTTGAATTGTTCATGTTCATTATAATAGGTCGTTGTGGCCTATGTCTCATCGTAATCAATTTAGTTCTATTCTCCTTCAGCAAATTAAAATCCTCCATCTTCACAAAATTCTTGGTCATCGCAATACATCCAGAAATACAACACATCTTGATATCTTCACTTGATAGAAAAGCTCCTCACAAAGCCCTCCCATAAACTTGGGCTTCATAGCATCACCACTAACCTCCAATGCATATTTGTGAAGACGTAGGAGCTTCTCTTATACTCATCAACACACAAGCTATGCTTGTTACTCTCATGTTGTTGAAGATTTTAGAACTTCATCTTCTTCACCCATATGGTAGTGTGGAGAACAATAGCATTTTTCTGGGTACCCTCTGAATTCCTTCCCTAGAAATAAATCAAAAAATGTTCAAGTGTGCATCTAGGACTTCCAGCATAGCTTTGGGATGTCATACAAGTGCAAGGTCCCAAATTTTGCTTTTGATTCCTCCCTAAATTGACAAAGATCAAAGAAATCCTCTAGCTCTTCAATCCATGCCTCCAGATCTTCATGGCTCTTCTTCTCACCATAAAAAATCATTGAGTTTTCCTTCTTGAAAACTTTGTTAAGGTCAAACTCACTTGGATTCCTATCTTCAGAACTGTGTTTCTATCTTCCTCTAGGCATATAGATGTTCTTGCACCTTCATCTATGTCATTATATAGCTCCATGAACAAATTTGTTGGGCATTCTAGTTGCTTTTTAACTCATTCTTTGTGTCATTCTCCAAGAATCTTCTGAATAAGCTCCTCTTGCTCACAAAATTTTTGCATCAATCCTTTCATCATTCCGAGATTCTTCTTTGATACCACTTGTAGCATTTCCTCAATCAAACTCAATCAAACCTTGTAGCATTTCTTCAATCACAATCTATCCTCAATTACAAGCTTCAGATCACTCAAGGATAGTGAAAAGAGGAAAACTAAACTTAGAGAAGATAACAAAAAATTTAGCATAGAAGAGTGTTGGGAAAGATGGATGGATGCTCCAAGAGACTGAGTAGATACTGCTAAACCTACTTTGTACCAGCCCTCTTTTGCTTCAGACTTGATAGCTAGACCTCCTTAGCTTTCCAATGACACCATAAAATGTCCTATGTCCTTTGAAATGATGTGTGCAATGATTGAATCAAAACAGATAACTTTGAAAGTCACAAACTCAAGAAAACCTTCTATTTTTGTCTTGATACCTGTTGAGTATTTTGTTCAGTATGACCAGCACAGTACGAATTGGAAAAATTCCTTTTAGGGGTATCTAATTAGCTTATTAAGCTACCTATTCCAAGTGGAATGATGTAAAATGATAAACTATGCTAAGAGAAATCAATTTAGCAGGTTACGCTATACCCCCGACTTTTTAGGACTGTAGCAAAAAATGACCAGAGTTCACCTCGATGCTGATTTCTCCAAAATAGCTGAATAGAATGTCTTCAAACTTTGAACGCATGTAGATTACTTCAAGATGAATCCACCAAGCTTTGAATCACTCAATTTGGTGAAGAATTGATCGAGATATGCCCTTGACAAGTTGATAGACTTTTGAGTAGACTAACAGAGAACTCAGAGATGGACAATATGAATGTATGTATTAATGAACATTTGTATACAACTCCATTGGCATGAATCTCATTGCCAAATGGTATAGAGAGGTGTGGGCTTGAGTGTAGACCTCAGACACACTCAAAAACAGTAATGCTAGGCTCGGGAGTGCTCTCTCTTCCCCGCGACTTTTCATATCCATTTTTATAAGAGATGACTAAAAATTTGAATTCAAATTCAAACTTTTGGCTCCCTATTATCAAGCTCCTAAATGCTTGGAGATATTCTTTCAATCAAGCAACTAATTTTCCACGAATCCTTTTGGTAGGTGATTACAAGAGATTCCAAGTCAGTTTGAATTTTACAATGAGGTAAAGTGGTAGTTAACCACTAGCATATGTTTCTATGCTTCTTCATGTATGTATAGACTTCAATGCATCCTTTGAGCCAAATGTGCAAGCTTGTAATTTACACCAACAGCTCCCCCTCAAGCCAAACATTTTGGCTTAAGTCTTCATCTTCAATCTTCAAGTATATCCTGCAATCCAATCATGGATTTGAACCTGCAAAGTTTGGTTCCATCCAAAGCTTTAGTCAACAAATCTGCACATTGCATGTTGGTTGATACATAGATAAGTTGAATGTCCTTGCTTATCAATTTCTCTCTCACATAATGGTAATGGACCTCTATGTGTTTGGTCCTAGCATGATAAATAGGATTAGCTGCAAGGTGAAGAGAACTTGTATTATCTTCAAAGATTATTGCAGACCTAGTAAATAAGCCCAATTCTATATATAAAAGCTTAATCCAAATTGCTTCTTGTGTGGCATTAGCTAGTCCTCTATACTCTGCCTCTGTGGAAGACAAAGCAACAGTAGGTTGCTTCTTTGAAGACCATGAAATTGGTTTGTCACCTGCAAAAGAGATATATCCAGAAGTGCTCCTCCTATCATCCTTGCATCCTGCCCAATCTACAGCTGAATAAATTTTGATATCAATATCTGAAGTCTAAGGGAAATACAAACCATGGTTCTATGTACCCTTGAGATACTTCAAGATTCTCTTGGCAGCCTCTAAGTGAGGTATCCTTGGCTTGTGCATAAATTGACTTAGCACACTAACTCCATATGCAATATCTATCCTTGTTAAGATAGCATAGTTCAAGCTACCAACCATACTTTGATAACCTGTAATGTCCTTGACTTCATCACCTTCATGGGCACTTAGCTTTAGGTTTACCTCCATTGGAGTGCTTGCTACTTTAGCATCCTGCAAGTGAAACTTCTTCAACATATCTTGTACATATTTTTTCTGAGTGATATATATCCCTCAATTAGTGTAGACTAATTCAAGTCCCAAAAATTATTTCAATAGACCAAGATCATTGATCTTGAACTCTTTCATCATTTGAATTTTGATATATCTGATTACATTGACATCATTACCTATAATGGTGATGTCATCAACATAAACACAAAGATATATTACCTCTAAATTACTTCTCTTAATGAACAGAGAAGTATCTGCCTTTCTCATGACAAAACCTTGGTCTTGGAGGTATGTAGTTAACCTGTAATTCCATGCCCTAGGTTCCTACTTCAATCCATATGAAGCCTTTTTTAATTTCCAAACATATGTTACCTTCTTGGGGTCCTCATAGCCAGGAGGTTGTGGCATATATACCTCCTCTGAAATCCATCCATTCAAGAAAGCATTCTTGACATCCAATTGGTACATATTCCAATTTTTTGATGCAACCACAGTTACCAATACTCTGATAGTTGGCATCTTGGCCACAGGTGAGAATGTCTCCTCATAGTCAATGCCTTGGGTTTGTGCAAAACCCTTGGCTACCAATCTGGCTTTGTACCTATTGATTGTGCCATCAGAATTTCTTTTAAGCTTATAGATCCATCTGGATCCTATTACCTTCATTGAGTCCTTCTTAGGTACTAACTCCCATGTGTCACTCTCTTTGAGAGCATCAATCTCCTCATCCATAGCTTCTTTCCATTCTGATTTGGTTATTGCTTCTTCATATGATCCTGGTTCTTCATTTGACAAATCTTTGGCAAGATAAATAGAATGTTTAGTAACAAGAGATGTATCATACCCATATCTGATAGGTTTCTTGCTTTCTCTTTGTGATCTTCTAAATGGTTGAGTTGAGGATTCAGGTATGTCTTCAAGCTTCTTCATCTTCATTTTGCCTTTGGACTTCCATGCTTTGAATTCTTCAGGATTAATAGTGTCTTCATCATCTAAAATTGAGGCTTCATTCTGAGTAGGTTCCTCCTTTGTAAGACTTGGAAATTCCTCTTCCAAATCATAGGGTAATTTGACCTTCCTGCATTCATTCTCATACAAAGAATCATTTTCATCAAAGGCAATATCTCTGCTTACCATAAACCCCTTGTTGATAGGATTATAAAACCTGTAACCTTTTTGATTTAAATCATACCCAATAAAGATGCATTTTTCAGCCTTTGGGTCTAGCTTACCTCTTATCTTAGAAGGAATGTGTACATATGCTACACATCCAAATATTTTGTAATTGTCAAGTGAAGGTCTCTTACCATGCCATGCTTCATAGGGTGTCATGCCACAAGAGGCTTAGATGGTAACCTGTTTATGAGGTAAGTGGCAGTAGAAACACTCTCTGCCCAAAGATAGTTAGGTAACTTTTTCTCATTAAGCATAGATCTAGCTGTCTCAATAATCAATCTATTTCTTCTCTTAGCTACCCCATTTTGTTCAAAAGAATACCTTGTGGTTATCTCTGTTTTGATGCCTCTGTCCTGCAAGAAGTCTTCAAATTCATTGGAGAAGTACTCACCTCCTCCATCTGACCTTAGCCTCTTCAAATTCCTTCCTGTCTGATTTTCAACTAATGCAAGATATTTTTTAAAGCAATTAAATACCTCATCCTTGTGCTTCATGAAATATAATATAGTCCATCTGCTATAATCATCAATGAAAGACACATAGTACCTTGATCCTGAGACTGAGGGGTCTTTGCTCGATCCCCATACATCTGTGTGTACAAAGCTCTAGGTAGTCTTCATGCATGTACCCTTTCTTTGAGAATGGTAACCTGTGAGACTTCCCAAATTGACAAGCACCACACTTATAAATCATATGTTGCTCGGATACATTAGGTATCCCAAGCACACATTCGTCCCTGCACATTTGTTTCAAGGTTCTTTCTCCTATGTGCCTCAACCTTTTGTGCCAAATCTCAAGCTCTGAAAGTGTTTGATCTTTATAACTGTATAGTGCAATATTCTTTGTATCTTCCAACTCAAAAGTGAAAAGTCTACCTGATTTTTCTCCTTTAGCAATCCTCTTGAACCCATGTCTTAGATCCTCTACATATGCTCCATATTGGTTGAATCTAACCTGCAAACCTTTCTCCACAATCTGACCAACACTCATCAAATTTTTGGTAATGGTTGGTACATAGAGTACCCTGCTCAACAAATTATGATTTCCATCACAAGTCTTAACATTTCCAACTTTAACTATAGAATGCTTTGTGTCATCACCTGTTTGAACTTGATGCTTACTTTTTGGTTCCTCAAGATCAGAGAGTAATGCTACATTGCCAGCCACATGATTTGAGCATCCTGAGTCAATGTAGAATAGGTGGTCATCATTTGGACCTGATTTTGAAGTCATGTTCATGATTAGAAGAGAGTCATCTTGCTCCTCTGTATAGTTGTTGTAATCCTTCCTGGATTTGAATCCTCCTTGGTAGTTGCCATTGTAAATATTGTTGTAGTTGTTGTTGTAATTATTGTTGTAACCTTGGTGATGGTTGAATCTACCTCTTGACTGTGAGTAGCCACATCTTTGGTATCCTCTTCCTCTCTGATTTTTGTAATTCTTGAAACACTCATTTGTAGTATGATTTGATAAACCACAAATGTTGCATGGTGAGGAGTTATAAGATCTCCCCCTACCTAGCTTACCTCCTCTGCCCCTTCCTCTTGAAGATCTACCTCTCCCTGCATAGTTGGCTTGAGAGGTTGATCCTTCATCTTCCACCTTCTTGCTCTTGCCTTTATCTTTAGACTTCTTATCAGTGTATAGGGTAGAAGAGTTATTACCTTTGGATGTGTCTCCATTTTTGTTGAGCTTTGCTTCATGAGTAAACAATTGTCCCATGAGGGTTGTAAGATCTGGAGTGTGCATGTCCATGTAGAGATCCATGGCAGTGGTGAAGCTTTCCCATTTGTCATCAGCCTTGATCCCATTGATCACTTGCCTTACAATCTGCTCTTCTTCAATCTCTTCTCCTATGCTTGCTAAGTGATCTGCTTCATCTTTAATCTTGGTCACAAATTCTGAAACAGCTTGCTTAGGTTGCTTCCTTAGTGTTGTGAATTCAATCCACAACTGATTTTTCCTAGCCCTTGTGTTGGAGGAAAAATATGATGACAAGGTTTCCCAAGTCTCTTGGGATGTCTTACAATTTCTAATATGTGGCAAAAGAAAATCAGATATAGAGTTGAGTTAATAAGACCTTGCCAATGCATCCTTAGCACGCCATGTGTTGAGCTTTTCATGTTCTTCCTTGGTTGGTAATCCTCTTGCTTTGAATGAGGGCCATTCCTCATCTCCTGAGATGTACCCATAGAGACTCCTTCCTTGTAAGTAGTTCTTCATCCTTAGAGACCATGATTGAAGTTGTTCCTATCCAATTTGTCAATAAATGAAGGAAAACCATCTCCCATTTTACCTTAGTTTTCTCTGATACCACTGTTGGGAAAGATGGATGGATGCTCCAAGAGACTGACTAGGTAGTGCTAAACCTGCTTTGTACCAGCCCTCTTTTGCTTCAGACTTGATAACTAGACCTCCTTATCTTTCCAATGACACCATAAAATGTCCTACGTCCTTTGGAAATGATGTGTGCAATGATTGAATCAAAACAGATAACTTTGGAAGTCACAAACTCAAGAAAACCTTCTATTTTTGTCTTGACACCTGCTGAGTATTTTGCTCAGTATGACCAGCACAATAGGAATTGGAAAAATTCCTTTTAGGGGTATCTAATTAGCTTAGTAATCTACCTATTCCAAGTGGAATGATGTAAAATGATAAACTATGCTAAGAGAAATCAATTTAGCAAGTTAAGCTATACCCCCGACTTTTTAGGACTGTAGCAGAAAATGACCAGAGTTCACCTCGACTTAGATTTCTCCAAAATGGCCGAGAATTTGACTTTTGATATATCACTGAATTTGGTGAAGAATTGACCAAGATATGCCCTTGACAAGTTGACAGACTTTTGAGTAGACTAACAGAGAACTCAGAGATGGACAATATGAATGTATGTATTAATGAACATTTGTATACAACTGCATTGGCATGAACCTCATTGCCAAATGGTATAGAGAGGTGTGGGCTTGAGTGTAGACCTCACACACACTTAAAAACAGTAATGCTAGGCTCGGGAGTGCTCTCTCGTCCCCGCGACTTTTCATATCCATTTTTATAAGAGATGACTAAAAATTTGAATTCAAATTCAAACTTTTGGCTCCCTATGATCAAGCTCCTAAATGCTTGGAGATATTCTTTCAATCAAGCAACTAATTTTCCACGAATCCTTTTGGTAGGTGATTACAAGAGATTCCAAGTCAGTTTGAATTTTACAATGAGGTAAAGTGGTAATTAACCACTAGCATATGTTCCTATGCTTCTTCATGTATGTATAGACTTCAATGCATCCTTTGAGCCAAATGTGTAGGCTTGTAGTTTACACCAACAAAGAGTAGACAAAATATGACTCATAGAAAGAGAAAATGTGATATTATGGATGTGAATCCATCGATACAATATCTTTGGAAAATAGCTTCTTGAAAACGCCTCTACCTCTGGACCACCCCTGAGCTATCATTATCTCATTGACACTCGCATTCTCAATCACACTCTTGCTCTCACTGTCACTCTCAATCACAAGGTAATTGTCTCATTTTCTGGCTTCCTCCTCTTTGGTGCATGGGTCTTCATATAAGAGAGTTGATCATCACCCAAAGATGCGTGCGATCCACAAAATTTAGAAAAAGCTAAATCTCTACAAAACTTTCACAAAAGCATGTGTTTATAGTAGTCAAGAACTTTGTTTAGTGATAGCTATCCAAAAATAGAAGAAAAGAACCAAAAAGACATATTCAAAGATATCCATAATTAGGCATGACAACACGAAAGCATCAGAAGCAAAGATTCGAATAGAAATAAAGAAGCCCTCTTTTTTTTAAGTACCTAAAAAAGGTACTTTTCGGACCCATGAAATTCAAAACCAGTACTGATTTAGTTGAAGCTTGTGAGAGACCTTTTATTCTATTGTTTAAATTACACAATAGTGTTAAAGATGACTTAGGTCAAAATCCATCTCCAACTACCACTTTTGAGCCGTGGAAGTTTAGAAATTCTAGAGAGAACATAATCAAGGCATTTTCTTATAGTAGACTAAATGTAGAGCCCTAAATAAGGTACATACAACATGATTCACAAAAAATTCATACATACACCTTTATTCTCTTATGCATGCTCTACCTTTCTCTCATACATAAAGATTTCTAATTCTTTCATCTTCATGCTAAATTTTCTACCAAAAAACACCATGCAGATAAAGTCTCCCAAAATTTTTCCTACATGCATAAAAGGACCTAATTGTTCATTCTAAATATTATGCCCAGAATGTAATGTAGAAAGTTCAAAATAAATTATTTCACTATTGAAAGGCATCTTACATTTCTTTCTTCCTTTTTAGGAACTTTATCCTCAGAGTTGGAAAAAAGGATAAAGTGCTAGAGAATCATCTAAGTTCACCCAAGTCAAATCTTCTACAAGATATGTGTGCCATCTCACCAAAATCTCTACTATAGATCTATTTCTAAGTAATATTTCCCTCCTATCTAATACTATTTTAGGTTGAATCTCAAAAGATCCATCATCTTTCAGCTTTTGGTTCTCTTGCAAAACATGAGAAATATTAGGTATATATCATTTAAGTAAGCTACATGAAATACAAGATGAACATCTAAATGTTGAGGTAATTCAAACAAATAAGCAAGAGATCGAATCTTTTTCAAAAATTTAAAAGGACCTACGTATCCAGGAGAAAGTCTATGATCTTTCCCTAGCAACAAGTTAGATTTGTGAGGATTGACTTTAAGAATTATCATGTTATCTATTTGAAATTTAAGTGTTCTTCTCTTCAAATCGTAGAATTTCTTTTGTCTTTTTTGAACTTCTTTTATGTTTTGCTTAATCATCTTCTCAAGAATTTCTTTAGAAACTTGTACTTTATTTGGGAAACCCAAAAACAAAGGTGGAAACAAATAATTAGAACCATAAATAGCCTCAAATAGAGTCATTTTTATAGATGCATGCCATGCACTATCGTATGCAAATTCGACTAAGGGAAAATATTCACTGCAATTATCCTCCTTTTGATTGATATATATACACAACATACACAACTAAGGGAAAATATTCACTGCAATTATCCTCCTTTTGATTGATATACATACAAAACATCCTTTTTGTTTCCCATCAATTTGTGGATAAAAAGTTGTACTCATACGAGGTTGATTTCCAATTGATTCAAATGTTGGTCTGCAAAATTTTGATGTGAACCTAGAGTGTATATCACAAATTATGCTTTCACGCATTCCATGCAGTCAAAAAGTTTCTTTTACAAATACTCTTACAACATTCAAGGTAGTATAAGTCTTTTTCATAGGGATGTAATGTGCCATCTTGGTAAGTCGATCAACTACCACAAATATGGTATCATGTTTACTTTTGGTCATAGGAAACTTATTGATAAAGTCCATAGAGATAGACTCCCACTTCTGATTTGGAACATCCAAAGGTTGAGGCATTGCACTTGTTGATTTCACTTATTGGCACATTAAACATTCACTAACATATTTTCTAATATTTTTCTTCATACATGGCCAGAACTAAGAACATTTAATTTTAACATAGGTCCTTGAATAACATGGATGTGTAGAAAGCCATCCATCATGACAATCATGCAATATTTTAACTATTAATGAAGACTTAAAAGACATGCATAATTTTAACTATTAATGAAGACTTAAAAGACATGCATAATTGATTGTTATAATACAGAGCTCCATTCTACAAATCAAATTTGATGGATACATCCATCCCATGTGTGTATGCACAAAATTTAAAATAGGTGCATATAAAGAGTCATGTTTTAGTTCTTCCTGAATTTGATTGAGAAAATTATAATTTATTATAGAAGGGATATTACATAAAGCTTTCTGACTCAATGCATAAGCGACCTTATTTTCCTTACCAACCAATGCTAAATGTTCAAATCATACTCACTTGATAATTCAATCCAATGCTTTTGCCTATTGTTAACAAATGGATGTCTGAAAATGTGTTTTAGACTTTGATGATATTCTTTGAGTTCAAATCATAGACATCTAAGTGCATGTACAATAGCAAGCACTTCTAGATCATGAGTAGCATAATTAAGTTCATGTTTTCTTAATTTTTTGGACTCATATGAAACCACCCCTAGCATCCTATGAAAGAACAGATCCTATTTGACTACTACTTGCATCACATCCAACAAAAAAAGCCTTTCCCATTTTTGGTATTTTCAAAACACAATTATGAATGACTTTTGTTTCAATGATTTAAATGTTTTTGAGAGGCATCACTCCACAAAAATCCCACATTCTTCTGAGTAAACATTATGAGGTGATTAGCTATCTTAGAGAAATCCTTAATATGTGATCATTCATATTGTGCCTATTGTCAGGATCTTAACTCATGCGCATACAGAGATTACGGACGCAAAAAACACACAGAAGAATAGAGACAAGAAGAGACGAAACTAAATGCAGCATTGGGTGCAATCTCCCCCCATGCACTCTGTTTTGACAATCCACAAAGTGCATGTATTTATAGGAACTTTTGATTACGTCGAAAAGAGTGGTTACATGAGGGCGGCTTCGAAAAGCAGGTGTGAAACTACAAGTTGGTAACTTTTACAGAAAGCCATTGCTTTCAATAACAGAAACTGCGGTCTACAGCGACCCTTATAGTAACCATTACTTTCCTAACTGTTTCTAACAATAGAACCTTCTACGAGGGTTTATTTACAAGCTAAATAATAATTGTTCGGATTATTGATATCCACCCTTTCACGCCTTGCACGCTCCTCACAAACCTTCAGCTGCTATATGAGAAACATCAAAAACACATTAATACATCAATATTTTAACACTTTAACAATGCATTGTTCAATAATAGTTTAACACTCCAACAATGCATTGTTCAACATATTCCATCCAACAATGCATTGGCCAACATATTCCATGTTACAATCCAAAAATGCAATGGCCAACATATTCCATGTTAAAATCCAACAATGCATTGGCCAACATATTCCATGTTACAATCCAACAATGCATTGGCCAACATATTCCATGTTACAATCCAACAATGCATTGGCCAACATGTTCCATGTTACACTCCAACAATGCATTGTTCAACATATTCCATAAGTTATAACAGTGCCGATCGTATAGAACTTCTAACATCCCTTAGATTTCTAGGAACTAGCCAATCAGCTATTATATTTCACTTAATCTTGGTCTATATGAATTACCTCTTTAGCTATGACTCTTCCTAGATACCCAAGTTTATCCTTAGCAAAGAAACACTTAGTCTTCTTTCCATATAATTTTTCTCTAAGATTTTGCAAAGTCTTCTTGAGATGTACAACATGTTCAAGATCACCTTCAGAGTATTCAAATATATCATCAAGAAATACTAAGATGAATTCCTCTAGGTAATCATGAAAAAACATTGTTCATCAAAAACATGAATGTAGGAGGAGCATTTGTTAATCCAACTAGTAAAACCCTAAACTCCTAATGACCATATTGTGTTTGAAAAACTATCTTGGGTATATCCTTTGTAGTGATCCTAAGTTGATGATATCTAGATCTTAACTAAATCTTAGTAAATACATTCATTACACTTATTTGACCTAATATATAGCCTATGTGAGGGAGTGGATACTTATATTTAATTTTTCTTTTATTCAACCCCCCATAGTGAATGCATAATCTATAAGAGCCATCTTTCTTCTTCTAAAATCAAACAAGTTCACCCCAAGGTGAGACACTCGGTATTATCAAGCCTTTCTTTAAAAGACCATCTTAGTGAATCTTAAGCTCCTTTAATTCATCTATGATAAATCTATAGGGTACTCTAGAATATGGTTCAATCCCTGGATACATGTCAATGTCATGGTAAATCTACCTAGGTGGAGGTATACAAAGCAAGTCTTTTGGGAATACATCTCCAAAATCTTTCCTTTGATTTTGCACATAATTTGTGTTGGATGTGATGGCTGGATGCACTCAAGAGTTAAGTTGGTGCTGCAAAACCTGCTTCACACCTGCCCTCCTTTCTCTTCAGATATGCTCAGTAGACTCCTTGAGCTTCCAAATGACACCAAAATATGCTATATGTACTTTGGAAAAGGTTTGAGTAATGACTTGATCAAAACAGACTACTTTGTAAATCACAAGACTTGAAAACTTTCTATTTTGGTCTTGATCCCTGCTCAGTGTTATGCTCAGTGTGACCAGTGTAGTTACAATTAGCAAAATTCCTTCTAGGGATATTCAATTAGCTTAGTAAGCTTTCATTTGCAAGTGGAATGAAAGGAAATGACAAACCACACTCAGAGAAATCACTTTAGCAAAATAAGGTGTACCCCCGACTTTTTAGGAGACTTACAGTCACAGACCAGTGAGCACCTCGACTACGATTTCTCTGTGATGGTAGATCCAATGGCTTTGAAACTTTGTAGGTGTATAGTAGTCTTTGAGCTGAATCCAATGCACTTTGAATCATCCAATTTGGTTCAGTAGATCTTGAGATATGCCCTGTTGAAGTTGACAGACTTGAGGTAGATGACTCAGAGAAACCAGAGTTGAGAAGTGTGAATATATCTATTGATTAATGTAGATGTACAAGCTCATTAGCATGCCAAGCATAGCTAAATGAGGTATTGTGGTGTAGGCTAAGATGTAGCACTATCACACACACAGATACAGTAGTGAAATGCCTCGGGAGATGAGCTCAATGAGTGAGACTAGCCCGCGAGATTTTCTTCATAGCTTTTATAAGATTTGATTGGTCATTTGAATTTGAAATTCAAATTGAAGCTCCCTTGAATCTCTCCACTAAACTTAGGGAGATATTCTCTCTATTACAACCATTCAAATTTCCACGACTTTCTCTAGTAGGTGTGATTACAAAATATTCCAAGTCACAATGACTTTTACAAATAAGTAAAAAATGAAAACTCATAAGCATGAGTTTCTATGGTTCACTCTTCAAGTGATATCTTTATGAATTAGCCCATGCTAGGCTTCCATGGTCCAAGCTTTATGTTGAGTCTTCAAGGTACAAATCAAAGCCAAGTGTGAAGGCTTGATTTACACCAACAGCTCCCCCTCAAGCCAAACACTTTGGCTCAAGTCTTCATCTCTAGTCTTCAATTATTTCCTACAATCCAATCATGGATTTAAATCTGCATAGCTTGCTTCCATCCAGAGCTTTAGTAAGCAAATCTGCACATTGTATGTTAGTAGACACATATGATAATTGAATTTCTTTGCTAAGTAACTTTTCCCTCACATAGTGGTAGTGAACCTCTATGTGTTTTGTCCTAGCATGATAAATTGGATTAGCTGCTAGGTGAAGAGAACTTGTGTTATCCCCAAATATGATTGGTGGCCTTGTGTATAGGCCCAATTCTGAATATAAAAGCTTTAACCATATGGCTTCTTGAGTGGCATTGGCTAGCCCTCTATATTCTGCCTCAGTAGATGATAGAGCTACTGTGGGTTGTTTCTTGGATGACCAAGAAATTGGTTTATCACCTGCAAAGCATATATAACCAGATGTACTCCTCCTGTCATCCTTGCAACCTGCCCAATCTGCATCTGAGTATACCTTAATATCAATATCTGATGAATATGGAAAGTACAAACCATGATTTTGTGTTCCCTTAAGGTACTTTACTATCTTCTTGGCTGCCTCCAAATGTGGTACTCTTGGTTTATGCATAAATTGGCTAAGTACACTAACACCATATGATATATCAATCCTGGTTAAGGTAGCATAATTTAGACTACCTACCAAACTTTGGTAACCTGTAATATCTTTGAGTTCTTCTCCTTCATGTGCACTGAGTTTGTGGTTGACCTCCATAGGAATGTTTGAGACTTTAGCTTCCTACAAATTAAACTTCTTGACCATGTCCTGAATGTACTTCTTCTGAGTAATAAAGATACCTGAATTTGTGTAGACCAATTCAAGTCCTAGGAAGTACTTCAATAATCCAAGATCATTTATCTTGAATTCCTTCATCATCTGTCCTTTGATGTGTCTTATTCCTTGAACATCATTTCCTGTAATAATGATGTCATCAACATAGACACACAAGTATATTACCTCTGAATTGTTCCTCTTTATAAACAATGAAGTATCTGCTTTACTCATCACAAATCCTTGATCTAGGAGATAGGTTGTCAACCTGTAATTCCATGCTCTAGGTGCCTGCTTCAATCCATACAGAGCCTTCTTCAATTTACAAACATGATTTACCTTATTGGGATCCTCATAGCCAGGTGGTTGTGACATGTAGACTTCTTCAGATATCCATCCATTCAAGAATGCATTCTTCACATCCAATTGGTACATGTTCCAATTCTTGGATGCAGCTACACTCACCATAACTCTGATAGTTGGCATCTTGGCCACAAGAGAAAATGTCTCCTCATAATCAATGCCTTGGGTTTGTGCAAAACCCTTGGCTACCAACCTAGCTTTATACCTGTTTATTGTGCCATCTGAGTTCCTCTTGAGTTTGTAGATCCATCTGGATCCTATCACCTTCATGGAGTCCTTCTTGGGTACCAGGTCCCAAGTATCACTCTCCTTGAGAGCCTCCATTTCTTCATCCATTGCTTCCTTCCATTCTGGTTTAGTAATTGCTTCTTCAAATGTACCTGGTTCTTCATTCAAGAGATCCTTTGCAAGATATACAGAATGCTTGGTTACAAGTGAAGTATCATACCCATACCTAATAGATTTCTTCTTTTCTCTTTGAGATCTCCTCATAGCTTGAGTTGAGGATTCTGGATTATCTTCTAGTTGCTTCATCTTCATCTTCCCTTTGGATTTCCAAGCCTTGAACTCTTCAATGTTGATGGTGTCTTCATCATCTGAGCTTGTGTCCTCTTTCTGAATTGGTTCTTGCCTGATAAGCTTGGGAAAGTCTTCTTCCATGTCATAAGGTAGGCTAACCTTCCTGCACTCATTTTCATACCATGAATCATTTTCATCAAAGATGACATCTCTGCTTACCTTGAAGCCTTTGTTTGAGGGGTTATAAAACCTGTATCCCTTTTGATTCAAATCATAACCAATGAAGATACACTTTTCAGCCTTAGGGTCTAGCTTTCCCCTTACCTGTGAGGGAATATGCACATATGCAACACACCCAAAGATTTTGCAATGATCCAAAGATGGTCTCTTACCATGCCAAGCCTCATAGGGTGTCATTCCATCAAGTGTCTTTGATGGCAACCTGTTAATCAAATATGTGGCAGTAGATACACTCTCTGCCCAAAGATAGTTTGGCAATTTCTTTTCATTTAGCATAGACCTAGCTGTCTCTACAATGAGTCTATTCCTCCTTTCAGCTACCCCATTTTGTTCAGGTGAGTACCTTGTAGTAATCTCCCTCTTGATGCCTCTTTCCTACAAGAATTCTTCAAAGTCATTGGAGAAGTATTCTCCACCACCATCTCACCTTAGTTTCTTCAAATGTCTACCTGTTTGATTTTCAACTAATGCAAGATACCTTTTGAAACAATTAAATACTTCATCTTTATGTTTCATGTAGTATAAGACAGTCCACCTGCTATAGTCATCAATGAAGGACACATAGTACCTTGATCCAGATATGGATGGCTCCTTGCTAGGTCCCCAAACATCTGTATGCACCAATTCCAGATAATCTTCATGCATAAAACCTTTCTTTGTATATGGCAATCTGTGTGACTTACCAAATTGACAAGCCCCACACTTGTATATCATGTGTTGCTTGGATACATTAGGTATCCCAAGCACACATTGATCCCTACTCATTTGCTTTAAGGTCCTCTCTCCAATGTGACCTAATCTTTTGTGCCAAATCTCCAATTCTGATAGGGTTTGATCTTTATAGTTGTACAAAGCAATACTCTTAGTGTCTTCAAGTTCAAAGGTAAACAATCTACCTGATTTCTCTCCCTTGGCTATCCTTCTGAATCCATGTCTTGGATCCTCCACATATGCACCATGTTGAGTGAACCTGACCTGTAGACCTTTTTCAACAATCTGACCTACACTCATCAGATTCTTGGTGATTGTTGGAACATACAACACTCTGCTTAGTAAATTCTGATTACCATCACTTGTTTTGACATTGCCTACTTTAACAACTGAATGTTTAGTGTCATCACCTGTCTGCACTTGGTGCTTGCCTTTGGGTTCTTCCAAATCAGAGAGTAAGGCAACATTTCCAGCTACATGGTTAGAGCAACTTGAATCAATATAGAACAAATGATCATCATTGATACCTGATTTAGATGTCATGTTCATGATCAACAAGGAATCATCTTGATCCTCTGCATAATTGTTGTAATCCTTCCTATTCCTGTATCCACCTTGATAATTGCCATTGTGATTGTAGCTATTGTTGTAATTATTGTTGTAGCCATGGTAGCCTTGAGATTGATTGAATCTGCCTCTGCCTTGAGAGTATCCTCCTCTTTGGTGACCTCTTCCTCTTTGGTTCTTGTAGTTTTTGTAGCATTCATCTGTAGTATGGTTAGACAAGCCACAGATATTGCATGGTGATTGGTTATAGGGTCTCCCCCTACCTGACTTACCTCCTCTGCCCCTTCCTCTAGATGATCTACCTCTCCCTGCATAGTTTGCTTGGGAGGTAGAGCCTTCTTCATCAACCTTCTTGTTTTTACCCTTGTCTTTAGTCTTCTTATCAGTATATAGGGCAGAGGGATTGTTACCTTTTGATTGCTCTCCATTCTTTGTGATCTTTGCTTCATGTGTAAAGAGTTGTCCAATCAGAGTTGTTAGATCAGGTGCTTGGATGTCCATGTACAAGTCCATTGCAGTGGTAAAGCTCTCCCACTTGTCATCTGCCTTTAGTCCATTGATCACTTGTCTAACTATCTGCTCTTCCTCAATTTCTTCTCCAACACTTGCAAGTTGATCTGCAATGTCTTTGACTTTGGTGACAAAATCTGAGACACATTGTTTTGATTGCTTCCTAAGAGTTGTAAACTCAATCCATAGTTGATTCTTTCTGGCCCTTGTGCTTGATGAAAAATATGTTGACAAGGTTTCCCAAGTCTCTTGGGAAGTCTTGCAATTCCTTACATGAGGTAGAAGGAAATCAGAAATAGAGTTTAGAAGATATGACCTTGCCAAAGCATCTTTTGCACACCATTGGTTGAGCCTCTCATGTTCATCCTTTGTTGCTAGGCCTCTGGTCTTGAATGAGGGCAACTCCTCATCTCCTGAAATGTATCCATACAAGCTTCTCCCTTGTAGATAGGTCTTCATTCTTAATGACCAAGCCTGGTAATAATTTCTATCCAATTTGTCAATGAAGGAAGGGAAACCATCACCCATGATTACCTTATTTGCTCTGATACCACCGTTGGATGTGATGGCTGGATGCACTCAAGAGTTAAGTTGGTGCTGCAAAACCTGCTTCACACCTGCCCTCCTTTCTCTTCAGATATGCTCAGTAGACTCCTTGAGCTTCCAAATGACACCAAAATATGCTATATGTACTTTGGAAAAGGTTTGAGTAATGACTTGATCAAAACAGACTACTTTGTAAATCACAAGACTTGAAAACTTTCTATTTTGGTCTTGATCCCTGCTCAGTGTTATGCTCAGTGTGACCAGTGTAGTTACAATTAGCAAAATTCCTTCTAGGGATATTCAATTAGCTTAGTAAGCTTTCATTTGCAAGTGGAATGAAAGGAAATGACAAACCACACTCAGAGAAATCACTTTAGCAAAATAAGGTGTACCCCCGACTTTTTAGGAGACTTACAGTCACAGACCAGTGAGCACCTCGACTACGATTTCTCTGTGATGGTAG
The DNA here is from genome assembly GCA_020310875.1 of Ceratopteris richardii. Lineage (NCBI taxonomy): Eukaryota > Viridiplantae > Streptophyta > Polypodiopsida > Polypodiales > Pteridaceae > Ceratopteris > Ceratopteris richardii. The sequence goes on from MU260612.1 coordinate 43,242, forward strand.
ATCCAATGGCTTTGAAACTTTGTAGGTGTATAGTAGTCTTTGAGCTGAATCCAATGCACTTTGAATCATCCAATTTGGTTCAGTAGATCTTGAGATATGCCCTGTTGAAGTTGACAGACTTGAGGTAGATGACTCAGAGAAACCAGAGTTGAGAAGTGTGAATATATCTATTGATTAATGTAGATGTACAAGCTCATTAGCATGCCAAGCATAGCTAAATGAGGTATTGTGGTGTAGGCTAAGATGTAGCACTATCACACACACAGATACAGTAGTGAAATGCCTCGGGAGATGAGCTCAATGAGTGAGACTAGCCCGCGAGATTTTCTTCATAGCTTTTATAAGATTTGATTGGTCATTTGAATTTGAAATTCAAATTGAAGCTCCCTTGAATCTCTCCACTAAACTTAGGGAGATATTCTCTCTATTACAACCATTCAAATTTCCACGACTTTCTCTAGTAGGTGTGATTACAAAATATTCCAAGTCACAATGACTTTTACAAATAAGTAAAAAATGAAAACTCATAAGCATGAGTTTCTATGGTTCACTCTTCAAGTGATATCTTTATGAATTAGCCCATGCTAGGCTTCCATGGTCCAAGCTTTATGTTGAGTCTTCAAGGTACAAATCAAAGCCAAGTGTGAAGGCTTGATTTACACCAACAGCTCCCCCTCAAGCCAAACACTTTGGCTCAAGTCTTCATCTCTAGTCTTCAATTATTTCCTACAATCCAATCATGGATTTAAATCTGCATAGCTTGCTTCCATCCAGAGCTTTAGTAAGCAAATCTGCACATTGTATGTTAGTAGACACATATGATAATTGAATTTCTTTGCTAAGTAACTTTTCCCTCACATAGTGGTAGTGAACCTCTATGTGTTTTGTCCTAGCATGATAAATTGGATTAGCTGCTAGGTGAAGAGAACTTGTGTTATCCCCAAATATGATTGGTGGCCTTGTGTATAGGCCCAATTCTGAATATAAAAGCTTTAACCATATGGCTTCTTGAGTGGCATTGGCTAGCCCTCTATATTCTGCCTCAGTAGATGATAGAGCTACTGTGGGTTGTTTCTTGGATGACCAAGAAATTGGTTTATCACCTGCAAAGCATATATAACCAGATGTACTCCTCCTGTCATCCTTGCAACCTGCCCAATCTGCATCTGAGTATACCTTAATATCAATATCTGATGAATATGGAAAGTACAAACCATGATTTTGTGTTCCCTTAAGGTACTTTACTATCTTCTTGGCTGCCTCCAAATGTGGTACTCTTGGTTTATGCATAAATTGGCTAAGTACACTAACACCATATGATATATCAATCCTGGTTAAGGTAGCATAATTTAGACTACCTACCAAACTTTGGTAACCTGTAATATCTTTGAGTTCTTCTCCTTCATGTGCACTGAGTTTGTGGTTGACCTCCATAGGAATGTTTGAGACTTTAGCTTCCTACAAATTAAACTTCTTGACCATGTCCTGAATGTACTTCTTCTGAGTAATAAAGATACCTGAATTTGTGTAGACCAATTCAAGTCCTAGGAAGTACTTCAATAATCCAAGATCATTTATCTTGAATTCCTTCATCATCTGTCCTTTGATGTGTCTTATTCCTTGAACATCATTTCCTGTAATAATGATGTCATCAACATAGACACACAAGTATATTACCTCTGAATTGTTCCTCTTTATAAACAATGAAGTATCTGCTTTACTCATCACAAATCCTTGATCTAGGAGATAGGTTGTCAACCTGTAATTCCATGCTCTAGGTGCCTGCTTCAATCCATACAGAGCCTTCTTCAATTTACAAACATGATTTACCTTATTGGGATCCTCATAGCCAGGTGGTTGTGACATGTAGACTTCTTCAGATATCCATCCATTCAAGAATGCATTCTTCACATCCAATTGGTACATGTTCCAATTCTTGGATGCAGCTACACTCACCATAACTCTGATAGTTGGCATCTTGGCCACAAGAGAAAATGTCTCCTCATAATCAATGCCTTGGGTTTGTGCAAAACCCTTGGCTACCAACCTAGCTTTATACCTCTTTATTGTGCCATCTGAGTTCCTCTTGAGTTTGTAGATCCATCTGGATCCTATCACCTTCATGGAGTCCTTCTTGGGTACCAGGTCCCAAGTATCACTCTCCTTGAGAGCCTCCATTTCTTCATCCATTGCTTCCTTCCATTCTGGTTTAGTAATTGCTTCTTCAAATGTACCTGGTTCTTCATTCAAGAGATCCTTTGCAAGATATACAGAATGCTTGGTTACAAGTGAAGTATCATACCCATACCTAATAGGTTTCTTCTTTTCTCTTTGAGATCTCCTCATAGCTTGAGTTGAGGATTCTGGATTATCTTCTAGTTGCTTCATCTTCATCTTCCCTTTGGATTTCCAAGCCTTGAACTCTTCAATGTTGATGGTGTCTTCATCATCTGAGCTTGTGTCCTCTTTCTGAATTGGTTCTTGCCTGATAAGCTTGGGAAAGTCTTCTTCCATGTCATAAGGTAGGCTAACCTTCCTGCACTCATTTTCATACCATGAATCATTTTCATCAAAGATGACATCTCTGCTTACCTTGAAGCCTTTGTTTGAGGGGTTATAAAACCTGTATCCCTTTTGATTCAAATCATAACCAATGAAGATACACTTTTCAGCCTTAGGGTCTAGCTTTCCCCTTACCTGTGAGGGAATATGCACATATGCAACACACCCAAAGATTTTGCAATGATCCAAAGATGGTCTCTTACCATGCCAAGCCTCATAGGGTGTCATTCCATCAAGTGTCTTTGATGGCAACCTGTTAATCAAATATGTGGCAGTAGATACACTCTCTGCCCAAAGATAGTTTGGCAATTTCTTTTCATTTAGCATAGACCTAGCTGTCTCTACAATGAGTCTATTCCTCCTTTCAGCTACCCCATTTTGTTCAGGTGAGTACCTTGTAGTAATCTCCCTCTTGATGCCTCTTTCCTACAAGAATTCTTCAAAGTCATTGGAGAAGTATTCTCCACCACCATCTGACCTTAGTTTCTTCAAATGTCTACCTGTTTGATTTTCAACTAATGCAAGATACCTTTTGAAACAATTAAATACTTCATCTTTATGTTTCATGTAGTATAAGACAGTCCACCTGCTATAGTCATCAATGAAGGACACATAGTACCTTGATCCAGATATGGATGGCTCCTTGCTAGGTCCCCAAACATCTGTATGCACCAATTCCAGATAATCTTCATGCATAAAACCTTTCTTTGTATATGGCAATCTGTGTGACTTACCAAATTGACAAGCCCCACACTTGTATATCATGTGTTGCTTGGATACATTAGGTATCCCAAGCACACATTGATCCCTACTCATTTGCTTTAAGGTCCTCTCTCCAATGTGACCTAATCTTTTGTGCCAAATCTCCAATTCTGATAGGGTTTGATCTTTATAGTTGTACAAAGCAATACTCTTAGTGTCTTCAAGTTCAAAGGTAAACAATCTACCTGATTTCTCTCCCTTGGCTATCCTTCTGAATCCATGTCTTGGATCCTCCACATATGCACCATGTTGAGTGAACCTGACCTGTAGACCTTTTTCAACAATCTGACCTACACTCATCAGATTCTTGGTGATTGTTGGAACATACAACACTCTGCTTAGTAAATTCTGATTACCATCACTTGTTTTGACATTGCCTACTTTAACAACTGAATGTTTAGTGTCATCACCTGTCTGCACTTGGTGCTTGCCTTTGGGTTCTTCCAAATCAGAGAGTAAGGCAACATTTCCAGCTACATGGTTAGAGCAACTTGAATCAATATAGAACAAATGATCATCATTGATACCTGATTTAGATGTCATGTTCATGATCAACAAGGAATCATCTTGATCCTCTGCATAATTGTTGTAATCCTTCCTATTCCTGTATCCACCTTGATAATTGCCATTGTGATTGTAGCTATTGTTGTAATTATTGTTGTAGCCATGGTAGCCTTGAGATTGATTGAATCTGCCTCTGCCTTGAGAGTATCCTCCTCTTTGGTGACCTCTTCCTCTTTGGTTCTTGTAGTTTTTGTAGCATTCATCTGTAGTATGGTTAGACAAGCCACAGATATTGCATGGTGATTGGTTATAGGGTCTCCCCCTACCTGACTTACCTCCTCTGCCCCTTCCTCTAGATGATCTACCTCTCCCTGCATAGTTTGCTTGGGAGGTAGAGCCTTCTTCATCAACCTTCTTGTTTTTACCCTTGTCTTTAGTCTTCTTATCAGTATATAGGGCAGAGGGATTGTTACCTTTTGATTGCTCTCCATTCTTTGTGATCTTTGCTTCATGTGTAAAGAGTTGTCCAATCAGAGTTGTTAGATCAGGTGCTTGGATGTCCATGTACAAGTCCATTGCAGTGGTAAAGCTCTCCCACTTGTCATCTGCCTTTAGTCCATTGATCACTTGTCTAACTATCTGCTCTTCCTCAATTTCTTCTCCAACACTTGCAAGTTGATCTGCAATGTCTTTGACTTTGGTGACAAAATCTGAGACACATTGTTTTGATTGCTTCCTAAGAGTTGTAAACTCAATCCATAGTTGATTCTTTCTGGCCCTTGTGCTTGATGAAAAATATGTTGACAAGGTTTCCCAAGTCTCTTGGGAAGTCTTGCAATTCCTTACATGAGGTAGAAGGAAATCAGAAATAGAGTTTAGAAGATATGACCTTGCCAAAGCATCTTTTGCACACCATTGGTTGAGCCTCTCATGTTCATCCTTTGTTGCTAGGCCTCTGGTCTTGAATGAGGGCAACTCCTCATCTCCTGAAATGTATCCATACAAGCTTCTCCCTTGTAGATAGGTCTTCATTCTTAATGACCAAGCCTGGTAATTATTTCTATCCAATTTGTCAATGAAGGAAGGGAAACCATCACCCATGATTACCTTATTTGCTCTGATACCACTGTTGGATGTGATGGCTGGATGCACTCAAGAGTTAAGTTGGTGCTGCAAAACCTGCTTCACACCTGCCCTCCTTTCTCTTCAGATATGCTCAGTAGACTCCTTGAGCTTCCAAATGACACCAAAATATGCTATATGTACTTTGGAAAAGGTTTGAGTAATGACTTGATCAAAACACACTACTTTGTAAATCACAAGACTTGAAAACTTTCTATTTTGGTCTTGATCCCTGCTCAGTGTTATGCTCAGTGTGACCAGTGTAGTTACAATTAGCAAAATTCCTTCTAGGGATATTCAATTAGCTTAGTAAGCTTTCATTTGCAAGTGGAATGAAAGGAAATGACAAACCACACTCAGAGAAATCACTTTAGCAAAATAAGGTGTACCCCCGACTTTTTAGGAGACTTACAGTCACAGACCAGTGAGCACCTCGACTGAGATTTCTCTGTGATGGTAGATCCAATGGCTTTGAAACTTTGTAGGTGTATAGTAGTCTTTGAGATGAATGCAATGCACTTTGAATCATCCAATTTGGTTCAGTAGATCTTGAGATATGCCCTGTTGAAGTTGACAGACTTGAGGTAGATGACTCAGAGAAACCAGAGTTGAGAAGTGTGAATATATCTATTGATTAATGTAGATGTACAAGCTCATTAGCATGCCAAGCATAGCTAAATGAGGTATTGTGGTGTAGGCTAAGATGTAGCACTATCACACACACAGATACAGTAGTGAAATGCCTCGGGAGATGAGCTCAATGAGTGAGACTAGCCCGCGAGATTTTCTTCATAGCTTTTATAAGATTTGATTGGTCATTTGAATTTGAAATTCAAATTGAAGCTGATGGAGAATGTTAATCTCCAAAAGAACAACTTATTCTTGTGATTAGAGCACCTCTATACCAAGAATAAGTCAAAACTTTTCACACATTTAGAGGATCAACTTCTAATTATCAAAAGATGAACAAATCTGTGAATAAGGTAATACACAGAAAAGTCTGCTGCACTATTTCCTTACATTGACTTATCAAATGTGTAAAGTTTTTCATGAAACTTTGTACGAATCATCTCTTAGAGATTGCGCAACTATTCCAAGTTGAATTACTCCAAAAGATTAAGTGTAGCTTGAGAAATTAACTTCTCAAGTTACCTATGTCAGAAACTGTACTTCTGAGAAGTCGATTCTGACACACCTAACTTCTTAACTTTGATTCTCACAGTATCTTACCCGTTTTGCCAAATGCTTTTAGCCACGAGTAGATCACCTTCCAACTTAAAGATTAAGTGCTTGCTTGCACAAAACTTTAAACTATGGAGTGAGCACTGACCAAAAGATTAAACACGAATTTTGCGCCTGTTTCAGAGAACTGTAGACATTCAATACATATGAATGTTCCTCTTCACAATTCTCCTAGCCTGTTTACAATTGGACTCTGAAATTCAGGTCACAGGCTCATTAACTAACAACTTAGATATCCTCAAAAGGATTTTGCTAATGATCAAACACAGAAGGAGCAGACACGAAAAGATCGGGCGCAATTTTTCTTCATTAACTCAGAAGATTACAACTGAGTGATGAGAGCTAACACAAACTCACTTTCCTCTATCTCTTAACTTCTATCTCATGTCACATATGCTCTCATGTGCTCTTCATTCTATGCCCCGACTTTTTCTCAAGGTATTTATAGATAATTTGTACATAATTCTTACTGATCAAAAAATCTAAGTCATCTATGACTATGCTAATGTACATATGTGTACAAGACAACATTCTGACTTCTTCTTCATCTTGCAAATATCTTCCTTTGCTTCATTCTGACCATAAGCATTCTCCAATATCTGTATAATCACCAATTTGTGATTGGTTTGCTCCAACAGCTCCCCCTCAATCACTAATTGTGATTATTCCATTCTTCTTCACTCCTGCCATCTCCTTGAATCTCTGTAGCTTAGGTCCATCCAAACTTTTTGTCATCATATCTGCCACTTGTTCCTTTGTTGAAGTATACATCACTTCAATCTCTTTATCAAGTACCTTTTCCCTCAAGAAATGATACTGTATCTCTATATGCTTAGTCCTGGCATGAAAAACAGGGTTAGCTGCCAAATACAAAGAACTCATATTGTCTCCAAAAATTATTGGAGTACTATGATTAGTCTCAAAACTCTTCATCAATGTCTTCAACCATATGACTTCTTTTGCAGCTTCTACCATTCCCTTATACTCAGCCTCTGTGGATGATAAAGCAACTGTGTGTTGCTTCTTTGAACACCAAGACACTAACTTGTCTCCAACATAACATAAATATCCATGAGTAGACCTTCTATCATCTGAGTCACCTGCCCAATCTGCATCACTAAACACTTTGATTCTTGTGTCAGAAGTGAAACCATAATACAGACCTTCACTTAGGGTTCCTTTGATATATCTGAGTACCCTTTGGGCTGCAATCCAATGAGTCTTCTTTGGACAATGCATGAATTGTGACAACACACCTACTGCATATGATAGATCTGGCCTTGTCAAGGTAGCATAGATTAGACTACCTACCAAACTCTGATATTTCTTCATGTCATTGAACTCTTCACCTCCATACCTGCTTAATTTATGATTTACCTCCAATGGTGTGGTTGAGGTCTTGCAATCTTCCATGTTAAACTTGATCAAAAGATTCTTCAAGTATCTCTCTTGTGAAACATATACTCCATGTTGAGTATATACAATCTGCATTCCTAGAAAATAAGATAAGTTTCCCAAGTCACTTATCTTAAACTCCTTCTCTATTTGCTTCTTGAGTTCATTGATTCCTTGAGCATCTGTTCCTGTAACAATAATATCATCAACATAAATGCACATGTATATATATCCATTTTCACTTGCCTTTACTAGCAAGCTACTATCTGCCTTTGATGCTTGAAATCCACATTCATTCAAGAACTTGACCAATCTGTAATTCCAAGCTCTTGGGGCTTGCTTCAACCCATATAAAGCTCTCTTGAGCTTACACACATAATCTGATCCAATTGACTCCATGAAACCTTCTGGTTGCTCCATATATACTTCATCTGCAATGTAACCATTAAGAAATGCATTCTTCACATCCAATTGTGATAATTTCCATCCTTTGCAAGCAGCAATAGCAATCAATGTCCTAATTGTAGACATCTTAGCAACAGGACTAAAGGTTTCATCATAATCTACCCCATAAGTTTGGGCATAACCTTTAACCACAAGTCTAGCCTTATATCTAGACACCTTACCATCTGCAAACCTCTTTGTTTTGTATACCCACTTGCATCCAATAACCTTCTGATTCTTTGGTCTTGGTACTAACTCCCAAGTTTCATTTTCAAGTAGAGCATCATACTCTTCTTGCATTGCCTTCTCCCAATTCTGTTTACCTTTGGCTTCTTCAAAAGTAGTTGGGTCTTCTTCTGTTTTCACAATGTAAGCATAATCTCTTGTTGTTAGGAAAGATGTATCATAGCTATACCTTATAGGCTCTTTCCTTTCCCTTGTAGACCTTCTGATTTCTGCACTTCTTGATGTTTCAGCCTCATTTGATTCTGGATCAAATCTTGGCCCTTCTTCTACATGATCCTGCACTCTACATCTAGAGTCAACTTCATCAACAATTTCTTCACAAACTTTTACCTTTGCCTTTCCTTTCCTTTGAATTTCTTCAACACCTGCATACTCACTTGGTGATCCTATATACCATGTGTTTTGCTCATCAAATGTTACATCTTTAGTAACAAGAAATTGCTTTGTGGATGGACTCCACAACCTGTAACCCATCTGTCTATCATCATATCCAATAAACACATACTTCTCTGCTTTTGGTTCTAGCTTATGTCTTAATTGTGAAGGAACATAAGCATATGCAATACATCCAAATACTTTACAATGATCAAGACTAGGCTTCTTACCCCACCATGCTTCATAAGGGGTTCCTCCATCCAAAGCTTTACAAGGCAACCTATTCACAAGGTATGTTGCAGTGTTTATGGCCTCTGCCCATAAGTAGTTTGGACAATTCTTTTCCTTCATCATGGCTCTTGCAAACTCCACAAGAGTCCTATTCCTCCTTTCTGCTACCCCATTTTGTTGAGGGGAGTACCTGCAAGTTACTTCTCTTTTGATACCTGCATTCCACAAATAATCATCAAACTCTTTTGAGAAATACTCTCCCCCTCCATCTGATCTTAACCTCTTGAGCTTTTGTCCTGTGATCCTTTCTGCATAAGCATGGAAATGTTTGAATGTCTTGAAAACTTCTGATTTGTCCTTGATTACATACAAAGTAATCCACCTGGTTGCATCATCAACAAACAATACATAATATCTAGATCCATTTATGCTATAGTCCCTTGAGGGTCCCCATACATCTGTATGAACCAATTCAAGCATGTTTGAATACTTGTACCCTGATTTGTTATAAGAACTCTTATGTGCTTTACCTAGTTGACAAGCTTCACACTTGTACACCATATGTTGCCCTTCAATGTTTGGCAATCCAAGCACTACCTGATTCTTTGACATCTCCTTTATAGCTCTCTCATTGAAATGACCTAGCCTCTTATGCCATAGGTCTAACTCAGATACCTTTTGACCTCCATAGGTAAACAATGCATGTCCCACATTACCTTGGACTTTGAGAGTGAACAATCTTCCTTCCTTTTTACCTGCAATTATGGTTCTATATCCCTGATTTGGATCTTGTACATAGACACCATCATTTGTGAATCTTACCTCATATCCTTTCTCCACAATTTGCCCTACACTTATCAAATTTTTAGGAATAGTAGGGACATAAAGTACCTTGCTCAGAAGTGTACTTCCACTCTTTGTCTTCACTGATCCAATGCTCTCCACTTTATGTTTGGTATTGTCACCTGTTTGAACTGTATGTCCATTCACCCTTGCTTCCATATCAGTCATCAAGGATAGGTTCCCACTCAGATGGTTGCTGCACCCTGAGTCAATATAGAACACTCTTTGATCTTCTCCCATTGATTCATGAGTTGCATTCAAGATAAGAGTCATGTCATCCTTCTGATCTGATGCATAATTGTAATAATTATTGTTGTAGGACTGAGATTGGAAATTTCTTCCACCTCCTCTACCATATGATGTCCTACCACCTCTTCCTCTGAAATTGCCTCTTTGGTTTCTGCCTCCTCTACCTCTTTGACTATAATTCTGATTGTTGTATCCTCCACTTTGATTGTTATACCAACAATCATTTGCCAAATGATTTGTTCTGCCACAAATCCAACAAGCTTTAGCATTATCTTTGTTCTTACCTCCTCTTCCTTTACCTCTGAAATTTGTCTTCCCTTTTGTGAAGTTGGCTTGATTTGAATTCCCTTCATCATCATTTGATTGCTTTCCCTTGCCATTCTTTTTCTTGTCTTTGGAGTACATAGCTTGACTTGTACTTCTATCATTGTCTCCTTTAAGATCCTGCTCAAAGGTTAGCATGTGTCCTAGCAATTGATTAAGGTCAGGAGTAAAGTGATCAAGTGACAATTCTATGGACAAGATAAAAGGCTTCCACTTCTCATCACCTCTTAGACCTGTAAGTATTTGTCTTACCAACTTTTCCTCTTCAATATCTTCATCCACTGCTCCCAAGCTATCTGCAATATCTTTCATTCTTGCCACATAATCTGAAATTGATTGTGAGCTCTTCTTCTTGAAAGTTGTGAACTCAGCCCATAATGAGGACTTCCTTGACTTAGTTGTATTTTGGAAATGCTCTTCCAAGGCATTCCAAACATCTGTAGCACTTTCTAAACCTCTGATGTGAGGTAGAAGGTAATCATTTACAGCCATGTAAATGATGCTCCTTGCTTGAGCATCCTTTCTCATCCAAGTCTTCAACATTGCAAGTTCTTCTCTAGTAGGAATACTTGGATCTGCAAACTCTGGTTTTTCTTCATCTCCTGTAATAAATGATATAAGGTCTTTGCTCATGAGGTGTGCTTCCATCCTCATGGACCATGCTGGATAGTTCTCCCTATCTAGCTTATCAATCTGCAAGCTTTCTCCCATCTTGTATCCACCTGTGTATTGAAACTTCAAGCTTTACAAACAATGTATGTACCTTTACTTCGAATTGAGCTCCTTTTGCCTTTCTTGATGTCAATTTGTCTTCTCCTCGAACTTTGACTCCAAGCTTTCACTTCTTGATCCTTCAAATGTTGAATCTCTTGAATCTGCAGCAGTCGAGATCCTCCTTTTCTTCAAATTGATGTCTCCTGCTCTGATACCACTGATGGAGAATGTTAATCTCCAAAAGAACAACTTATTCTTGTGATTAGAGCACCTCTATACCAAGAATAAGTCAAAACTTTTCACACATTTAGAGGATCAACTTCTAATTATCAAAAGATGAACAAATCTGTGAATAAGGTAATACACAGAAAAGTCTGCTGCACTATTTCCTTACATTGACTTATCAAATGTGTAAAGTTTTTCATGAAACTTTGTACGAATCATCTCTTAGAGATTGCGCAACTATTCCAAGTTGAATTACTCCAAAAGATTAAGTGTAGCTTGAGAAATTAACTTCTCAAGTTACCTATGTCAGAAACTGTACTTCTGAGAAGTCGATTCTGACACACCTAACTTCTTAACTTTGATTCTCACAGTATCTTACCCGTTTTGCCAAATGCTTTTAGCCACGAGTAGATAACCTTCCAACTTAAAGATTAAGTGCTTGCTTGCACAAAACTTTAAACTATGGAGTGAGCACTGACCAAAAGATTAAACACGAATTTTGCGCCTGTTTCAGAGAACTGTAGACATTCAATACATATGAATGTTCCTCTTCACAATTCTCCTAGCCTGTTTACAATTGGACTCTGAAATTCAGGTCACAGGCTCATTAACTAACAACTTAGATATCCTCAAAAGGATTTTGCTAATGATCAAACACAGAAGGAGCAGACACGAAAAGATCGGGCGCAATTTTTCTTCATTAACTCAGAAGATTACAACTGAGTGATGAGAGCTAACACAAACTCACTTTCCTCTATCTCTTAACTTCTATCTCATGTCACATATGCTCTCATGTGCTCTTCATTCTATGCCCCGACTTTTTCTCAAGGTATTTATAGATAATTTGTACATAATTCTTACTGATCAAAAAATCTAAGTCATCTATGACTATGCTAATGTACATATGTGTACAAGACAACATTCTGACTTCTTCTTCATCTTGCAAATATCTTCCTTTGCTTCATTCTGACCATAAGCATTCTCCAAGATCTGTATAATCACCAATTTGTGATTGGTTTGCTCCAACAGAAGCTCCCTTGAATCTCTCCACTAAACTTAGGGAGATATTCTCTCTATTACAACCATTCAAATTTCCACGACTTTCTCTAGTAGGTGTGATTACAAAATATTCCAAGTCACAATGACTTTTACAAATAAGTAAAAAATGAAAACTCATAAGCATGAGTTTCTATGGTTCACTCTTCAAGTGATATCTTTATGAATTAGCCCATGCTAGGCTTCCATGGTCCAAGCTTTATGTTGAGTCTTCAAGGTACAAATCAAAGCCAAGTGTGAAGGCTTGATTTACACCAACAATTTGGAAGACTTTCATCATTATCTTCCTCATGCATATTTTTCACATACACTAAAAATAATCCAAAGCCATCATGTATAACTCTTAATATTTATAAATCACAAATAAGAATAGGTTTAGGATTATACACATCACCTAGAATGTGGTTAGATTCATTATCTATCCTTAAAATGATTGTTCTTTGCTCGCAATCAATTGTTGTAGAATATTGAACTAACTAGTGCATGCCTATGATTGCATCAATTTGTTTCATCTAAGTCACACGAAAACCTCCAAAAAAAGACCTATCAAAAAATGTAAATGCAAGGTTTTCAATGTATCCTTTCGTATAGTGTAGTCATCCATTTTCCATATCTACAAGTCTTTTTATCTGCATATGTAGGGGTAACCCTAGAGTTAGTACCCATTTGAAAGATGGAAAACATTGTGTACTACTTGAATGGATAAGAAATTGGATTTTACGCATAGAAATCATACATGAAATCATTAACACAGAAGTCTTTGGGAAAGAACTAGCCATCATGCAACAAAAAGTAGAGTTAGGGCACTTACCTCTATCATCTTCTTTCTCAATTATTGTACCTTCCTAGATGATCTTTATCACCTTCGATTGTGTAAGGTGAAAGATTTCTCTTTTCGGGCACATTTGTATGTCCGATGCCCTTGCTCCTTGCAAGGCCTACTTTGATTTTCCACTTGAGGAGGATTCTTACCTTGGTTTTTGGAAGATGGAATCTTCTTTGAATAGTTCATGTTCATTTCAACACGTCCATGTGGCATATGTCCCATCACAATGAATCTACTTCAATTGGCCTTCTGCAAATTGAAGCTCTTCATCTTCTCAAAATTCTCAGCCATAGCAACAACATCCAAAAAATCAACACATCCAGATCCCTTCACTTGATAGTCACTACAACATATCTAGGGAATACCAACGGTCAGTATACCGACGGTTAGCTGTCGACATCGGTATGACCCTTGGACAATTTGGGAAAGGTGCTTTGCCTCGGAAAGACTACGTCCGTATAAGCATCCGTATAAGCGTCTAACTGGGCCTCAAACCAAAATTCATCATTCTGAGCGTTTTGAATCTAGATCTTCTCCTGTTGGGTTTGCATGCGCCAATAGCAGATCTCTGTTTGTCACCCTCTCTCTCTCTCTCCCTCCCTCTCTCTCACTCTCTCTCCTTCTCTCTCCCTCCCTCTCTCTCCCTCCCTCTCTCTCTCTCTCTAAATGGACCTCTATCTTTATAGATCTAAAGTTTTGGTAAGTAGATTGCACATATTGTAGCACTCTTTTTTCTTTCTTTATGTTTCTGCTTTACTAATATGTTCTCTGTTTGGTTTTGCAAGAGATTTTGCGATCAAATCTTTGGAAATTCGACAAAGGAGAACTTCAAGTGGATTTTGATGACCTTGATTCAAACAATTCTCTCTCTCTCTCTCTCTCTCTCTCTCTCTCTCCCCCTCTCCTTCCCTCTCTCTCTCTCTAAGCACACATCTATTTTTATAGATCTGATGCTTTGGTAAGTAGATCGCACATATTGTAGGAACTCTTTTTTCTTTCTTTATGTTTTTCCTTTTCTAATATCTTCTTTCTTTAATTTTGCAAGAGATTTTTGGGATCAAATTTTTAGAAATTCGACGAAGGAGAACTTCAAGTGGATTTTGACAACCTTGATTCAAACAATTATATCCATGTAAGTGAGAGATATATCACTCTTTTTTCTTTCTTTATATTTTTGCTTTTCTAATATCTTCTCTTTTTAGTTTTGTTTTCGATTGAGAGAGAAAGCGAGGGAGAGATATATACATACACATACACACTCACATATGTATAAACACACACATGCATATGAATACAAACATGCATATGCATATACGCATGCATATGCATATACACATGCATATGCATACACATACACATGCATATGCATACAAATATGCATATCCGTACACACATGCACATGCATACACACATGCATATGGATACACATACACACATACACAATGCATATGCATACACACATGCATATGCATACACATACACACATACACAATGCATATGCATACACACATGCATATGCATACACACATACACAATGCATATGCATACACACATACACAATGCATATGCATACACACGTACATAATACATATGCATACTCATTCATGCATATGCATACACATACATGCATGCATATATATGTATACACATACGTGCATATGCATATATACATGAATATGCATACATGAATGCATATGTATACAAGCATGCATATGCATACATGAATGCAAATGCATACATGAATGCAAATGCATACATGAATGCAAATGCATACATGAATGCAAATGCATACATGAATGCAAATGCATACATGCATGCACATGCATACATGAACGCATATACATACATGAATGCATATGCATACAAGCATGCATATGCATACAAGCATGCATATGCATACATGCATGCATATGCATACAAGCATGCATATGCATACAAGCATGCATATGCATACAAGCATGCATATGCATACATGAATGCATATGCATACAAGCATGCATATGCATACATGAATGCATATGCATACAAGCATGCATATGCATACATGCATGCATATGCATACATGAATCCATATGCATACATGAATGCATATGCATACAAGAATGCATATGCATACAAACATATGCATACAAACATATGCATACATGAATGCATGTATGCATATGCATACAAATATGCATATGCGTACACACATGCACATGCATACACACATGCACATGCATACACACATGCATATGCATACACATACAGACATACACAGTGCATATGCATACACACATGCATATGCATACACATACACACATACACAATGCATACAAGCATACACAAATATGCATATGCGTACACACATGCAGATGCATACACACATGCATATGCATACACATACACACATACACAATGCATATGCATACACACATGCATATGCATACACATACACACATACATATGCATACAAGCATGCATACAAGCATATACATACAAGCATATGCATACAAGCACACATACAAGAATATACATATGCATACAAGCATGCAAGCATATGCATGTGTACATATGCATATGCATGCATGAATGCATATGCATACAAGCATGCATATGCATACATGAATGCATATGCATACAAGCATGCATATGCATATAAGCATGCATATGCATACATGAATGCATATGCATACATGAATGCATATGCATACAAGCATGCATATGCATAAAAGCATGCATATGCATACATGAATGCATATGCATACATGAATGCATATGCATACATGAATGCATATGCATACATGAATGCATATGCAGACATGAATGCATATGCATACATGAATGCATATGCATACAAGCATGCATATGCATACATGAATGCATATGCATACAAGAATGCATATGCATACAAGCATATGCATACATGAATGCATGTATACATATGCATACAAGCATACATATGCATACATGAATGCATATGCATACATGAATGCATATGCATAGAAGCATGCATATGCATACATGAATGCATATTCATAGATGAATGCATATGCATACATGAATGCATATGCATATGCATACATGCATGCATATGCATACAAGTATGCAAGCATGCATATGCATACAAGCATGCATACAAGCATATGCATACAAGCATATGCATACAAGCATATACATACAAGCATGCAAGCATATGCATGTATACATATGCATACAAGCATGCATATGCATACAAGCATGCATATGCATACATGAATGCATATGCATACAAGCATGCATATGCATACATGCATGCATATGCATACAAGAATGCATATGCATACAAGCATATGCATACATGAATGCATGTATACATATGCATACAAGCATGCATATGCATACAAGCATGCATATGCATACAAGCATATGCATACAAGCATGCATATGCATACAAGCATATGCATACAAGCATATGCATACATGAATGCATGTATACATATGCATACAAGCATGCATATGCATACATGCATGCATATGCATACATGCATGCATATGCATACAAACATGCATATGCATACATGAATGCATATGCATATGTATACAAGCATGCATATGTATACAAGCATGCATATATATACATTGGAGGAGATGAGATCTTTACATTGCATCAGATGGGATCTCCATGTACACCTTGGGGTGCGCATGATCATGACAAATCCAAGATATATCATATCCGCAATGGAGTTGCAGTTATGGATGTGGCCGGAAAGTCAATGCGTCGGCGCATTCGACAACTCTGCTCCATCAAATTTGGTCATTCAGTAATGTTAAAATGGACCAAACAGGATAGGGACTCTAAAAATCATATCACACAATGCATATATGAAGAGTACTAGCCAGCACCTGGGAATCCTATTGTGAATTCTGAATGGATTCAACATACGGCATGCGAGGCTATGTCTCATCGACGATCGGAAGCTCGCAGTGCTTTTAGAGCAGGCTTACCGAAGCCTGTATGGCTAGATGTTGAAGAATGGGAATCGATTCAGGATGAGCAACAACATACTCCTGATCGATATCGTCAATAGAGAGATGCGGCGGCCACATGTTTAGATATGGTTGGAACGTCGCATTTAGGTAGTGGCGGATACGACAGTATGCACTACCAATTTGTAAGTATCATGTTAATTATTGAAGTTGTTTGTGTTAAGCACATTATGTATGTTCATCTAACATTTTGCATATTTATTATAGGAGTTGGCAATGGGTCGTCCTCTGACGCGAAGTGAAGAATCATATAGATATCGACATGGACTGACTGCACTGTTACAAGACTTAGAGGGACACGGTGCAATCGTCTCATGGAAGAATATTCTTGATTAGGTAAAGTTATATCTTGGTTTTGTGTGTAGGTGTAAATATTTTGATCAATGCCACAATTTTGTATCACACTTGCATACGACAATGATGTAACATAATTTTGTATTTGATTCCTATATGGAAGTGTTTTGTCACATTGCCACAATTTTGTATTACACTTCTTTGTGGCAATGATGTACCATAATTTTGTATTTGATTCCTATATGGAAGTGCTTTGTCACATTTTGTATTTGATTCATATATAGAAGTGGTTTGCCACACTTTTGTACATTTTTCATTTATGGAACATACAACTTTCTGTACATGATTCATTGATCATTTTTGCTCATATAAGTTTATGTTTTGGTTTCCATTACAGTACATAACACATGTACTCAGTTGGGCAGAGTGTATTGTCTTTTGCTAGACAACATCATGCTATAGCAAAAGACAACACATTTTGCCCAAAAAAAATTGTGCAGATAAGGTCGTCAGTATACGCATCGGTAGCTCCAGTATGGATGTCGGTATAGGCATTGGTACGCCCACTGTGGGCATCGGTATGGATGTCGGTATAAGCATCGGTAATACCGAGGCATATACCGATGCTTATACCGACGCTTATAACCGCCGCCTATACCGGCGCTTTCTTTCCGACGCGTATACCAACTCTAACACCGACGCCGCGAAGAAATCATGCCCGTTCATTTGCCTCGGTAGCATCCTCGGTATACCCTCGATATGTTGTAGTGAGTGAAGCTACTTAAGAAGCCCTTCCATAGAATTTCTCTTCAAAGCATCACCACTAACCTCCAATTCATATTTTTGAAGATGTAGGAACTTCTCTTTGTACTCATCAACAGATGAGCCATGCTTGTCACTCTGATGTTGTCGAAAATTGTAGAACTACTTTTTCTTCTCCAAATGGAGGTGTGGAGAACAATAGCATTTTTTTTTTATCTCTAAGTTCCTTCCGTAGAACTGGACCATAGCTTTTGGATGCCACATAAGTGCAAGATCCCAACTTTTGCCTTGGATTGCTTGCTAAATTTGCAAAGATCAAAGAGATGCCCTAGCTCTTCAATCCATGCCTCCTAATCTTCACCACTCTTCTTCTCACCATCAAAATCATTCAATTTTGCCTTATTGAAAACTTTGTTGAGGGAAAACTCACCTAGATCCATATCTTCATAATCATGTTTCTATCTTCCCTTAGGTATACGAGATGTTCCGGCACCTTCATCTACTTCATTGCTCAGCTCCATGAATAAATGTTTTGGGCCTTCTGGTTGCTTTTCAGCTTGTTCTTTGCATAATTCTACAAGAAGCTTCAGAATGAGCTCCTCTTCCTCACAAGATTTTTGCATTGAACTTTTGTCAATCTAGAAAATAGGTTGTACTCTCATTCCACTTGTAGGATTTCCTCAATCATGCCTTCTACATTTCCTCAATCACAATCTATCATATTTCACAAGCTCCCCAATGACTTTTTGTTCCAATGATTCAAATGATTTTTGAAAGGCATCACTCCACACAAATCCTACATTCTTCCTAGTCAACTGTGTGAGGGGATTAGCTATCTTAGAGAAATCCTTAATATGTGCCCTTTCATATTGTGCCAATCCTAAGAAACTTCTGACATCCCTTACACTTCAAGAAACTGGCCAACCAACTATTGTTTTCACTTTATTGTAGTCTTTATGAATTACCTCCCTACATATGAATCTTCCTAGATACACAAGTTTATACTTAGCAAAGAAACACTTAGTCTTATTTCCATATAATTTGTGTTTTCTAATAGTTTGCAAAGTCTTCTTGAGATGTACAACATGTTCATGATCATCTTTAGAGTATACAAATAAATCATCAAGAAATACTAAGATGAATTCTTCTAAGTAATTATGAAAAATATTTCTCATCAAGTAGATGAATGTAGGAGGAGCATTTGTTAACTCAAAAGGTAGAACCACAAACTCATAGTGACCATATCGTGTTCAAAACGTTGTCTTGGGTATATCCTCTTTTTTATCCTAATTTGATTATATCTAGATCTTAAGTCAATCTTAGTGAATACAATGATTCCACTTAATTGACCTAATAAATCATCTATGTGAGCGACTGGACACTTATTTTTCATTGTTCTTTTATTCAACCCCCTATGTTCAATGCATAATCTATAAGAGACATCTTTCTTCTTCTCCTTCTTCTTCTTCTTCATCTTGAATCTTAAGCTCCTTTAATTCGTCTATGTAAAATCTATAGGGTGCTCTAGAATATGGTTCATTCCACGGATACAGGTGAATGGTACGGTCAATCTGCATAGGTGGAGGTCTACCAAGCATGTCTTTTGGAAAATACATCTGCATATTGTTTCAAAAGATTTTCTACATAATGTTGAAGAGTTTCCACATTATCTTTCTCATGCACATTGTTCACATACAATACAAATGTTCTACAACCATCATGTATACCTCTTATTATGTGCACAATAGAAACAAGAATAGGCTTAGGATTATACATGTCACCTAGAATGTGGATAGATTCATCGTCTATCCTTTAACTGATTTTTCTTTCTTTGTAATAAATTCTTGCAGAATTTTGAGCTTCTAGAAAAAGACCTATCAAAAAAACTAAATGCAAGGTTTTCAATGTATTTTGTAAAGTGTAATCATCCATTGGCCATCTCTGTAGGTCTTGTTATCTGTATATTTAGGAGTATCCCTAGATTCTGTACCAATTTGGAAGATAAAAAACAATGTGTATTACCTAAAGCAATGGGAAATCTGATCTTATGCATAGAAATCATACCCAAAATTGTAATTATAGAATGTTTTGGGAAGTACAGTAAGGGCACTTACCTCTATCATATGATTTTTCAATTGTTGTACCTTCTTGGTTTATCTTTATCATGTCTGATTATGCAAGCCAAGAGATTGCATTGTTCAGGCACTTGTATATTTGATGCCCTTTCTCCCCTCAATGAAAACACGAACCGAGTCTTTTTGTTCACTCAATAAAACCAAGGTCTTGTTTCCAATGGATGGATTAATGCCTCTTTTGATTTTCAACATGAGCATGATTCGTACCTTGGTTATTGGAAGATGGAGTCTTCTATGAATTGTTCATGTTCATTGTAATATGTCTCTTTGGCTTATGTACCATCGCAGTGAATTTGGTTCTATTCACCTTCTACAAATTGAACTTCTCCATCTTCTCAAGATTTTTGACATCCCAATAGCATCCAAAAATTAACACATCCAAATTGATGGAGTTTGATCACTCAAATTTTTACACTAAAAGTGAAATGAACCCAATACCTAGGTACCTTCATACACCTTTTTATGCTACCCTGCAGCAAGACTCTCATTCACCTGGCTTACATTGATCCAAATCACCTAAGCTTTTAGCCACACCTATTATGGATCATTTTTCAAACATTCTATAGAACACCTCAAATAGATTTGTTTCTGTCAGTCAAAAACTCTATACGAACTAGACTATGCAGAGATGTAGGATATGCAAAAATTAACATTACAGAGATACATTGATTTCACTGCACGTAAATCTGATTTCAAGAAGCCCTCTTTGGGAAAGTAAGACACATATATAAGCTACAAAATGCACCTTAAATATATTGAATTGGATATGTACACAAAGGTTTACAACTGTTATAAGCACACTATGTCTATACATACAAGAGACTAGAGGGGGTGTCGGCTTGATAGCTCCTCCTCTGTGCATTTAATGCCCTCCTCTACATTTCAGCTCCTCCTTGCTCCTCCTCTGTGCATATAAAACCCTCATTTGCCTTTTAGATGTTTCCGCCTTGGATGACTCTCTCCTTGAGCCTCCTTGAGTATATGTCTCTTTCTCTTCAAGAAACTACAAGAATTCCATGCATTTGATGTCTCTTCACCTCCTTTTATAGCTTTTGTATGCGTCTCCTATCTTTTCCACCATGTTAGGACTATCTTGCATGACTTAGCCACTGCCATGAGTGATTTAAGTCATGACTTTTGTCCACATTAAGGTCCTTTGACCTCTTTGTCCACCTAGAGCTTGCATAGTTCATATTTTCAACACTCCCCCTCAAGCTTAGGGCAGTAGTGTCCATCTCAAGTAAGCTCATAGTCTTTGAAAACTCTGTTAACTTGTTCACATAAAAGCTTTTGGTGAAGATATATGCAACTTGGTCCTTTGTACCTACAAAATGAACATTAATGTCAATGTCCCCTCTTGCAACATTTTCCCTTACATAATGGTAGTGCATCTCAATGTGCTTGCTCCTTGCATGATACATGGGATTTTTAGCAAGATGTAGGCTTGACATGTTATCTCCGTAAATTGGAATTGGTCCAAGTTGTAAACCAATATCTTTGAAGAGCATCGTAAGCCACATTGCTTCACATGTAGTGAGGGCTAAAGCTCTATATTCAAATTTTGTTGAACTCAATGCAACTGTAGGTTGCTTTTTGCTCATCCATGAAATTGCTTTTGTACCTAGCATGAAAACATAGGCAAAAGTTGACCTTCCATCATCAAAACTTCCTTCCTAATCTACATCACTCCATGCTCTTACTTGAAGTTCTTCACCATACATGTCTAGCAAGCCATGTTTGACTGTACTCTTCACATACCTCAACACTCTCTTTGCATGATTGAGATGTGTATCTTTGACTACATGCATGAACTGAGGTAGAACTCCAACTATGTAGCACAAGTCATGTCTTGTGAGTGTATCGTAGATCAATGATCCCACAATGCTTCTATAAAGTCTAAGGTCTTCTAGCTTATTACCATCTTCCTTGCTTAGCTTGACATTTGAATACATAGGTTGAGGTATTGGTTTGCAATCTATCATGCCAAACCTAAACAACACATCTGATACTTCTTTTGAGAGCGATAGATACCTTCTTTCCCATAGATAACCTCAATGTCAAGAAAGTAATTTAGCACACCTAAATCTAAGATTTTGAACTCTCTTCCAAGCTTCTCTATGATGGTCCTCATCCCTACATCATCATCAACTATCACAAAAAGATCATCTAAATATATGCACATAAAACATATCTTATCATTTGTCTTCCTCACATACAAGGATGGATCTGCATCTCTTGGATAGAAACCACATATCTTGAAGAATTCCACTAGTCTCTCATTCCAAGCCTTTGGGGTTTGCTTTAGGACATACAAGGCCTTCTGCAATGTGAAAATATGGGTAGGATACTCTGAATCTACTTACCTCTTCTTGTAATTCACCATTTAAGAAAGCATTCTTTATGTCCATCTAGTATATAGGCCACCTCCTTGTTGCACATAGGGATATGGCAGCTCTAATGGTTTCCTTGTTTTCCATAGGGCTAAAAGTCTCCTCATGATCCACCCCATGTGTCATGTAAAGCCTTTGGTTACTAATCTAGCCTTGTACCTTGCCAAGCTAACATCTACATTCCTCTTGGTCTTGTATACCCACCTTTGACTATCTTCATGTCTTCCTTCTAGGGTACTAGTTCTCATGTGTTGTTCTCCTTAAGCGCGTTGAACTTTTCATACATAGCTTTCCTCCATTTTGGTTTGGTATTTTCCTCATAAAAATCTAGCGCTTGATCTGACATTAGACTCATCATCTATGCATACTACTTTGCCATGAAAAATATGTATACCTTTGTGGTGGTGGCTTCTTCCTTGTAGACCTCCTCTCTTGACCTTTGGGATATTGCTTCTTCAATCTATTTAGCTTTAAGGCGTAATGACCTCCTCAAGCTCTTCATCTTTTGATTTCTTTTGATTTCTTTTGATCTTTCCTGGTGTCATAGTCTGTCTCTTGTAGCCTTATATACTTTGAAGTAGAGGACGGTCCTTCATAATCATAAGTGTAAGAGATATCATATGAGTGTACCTTAGATGTAGAAGCCTCTGGTCCATTGATTGTGATTGACTCTTGAGGTTGAATGTGCACATGAAAGTCAACATACTCCTCTTGATCCCATTCATCCAACTTTGCCTTGCCCTTGTCTCCATACCATGACTCATCAAACACAACATCTCTTGACACATAGCTTCTTTAAGAGAGGGTTGTAGCACATGTAGCCTTTTTGCTCATTTGAGTAGCTAATGAACACACAATCCTCACTCTTAGGCTCTAACTTTGTTCTTTCTTCACTAGGAACATGAACAAAGCATACACATACAAATACGGTGAGGTGCTCCATGGTTGGTTTCTTGTCATAATGGACTTCGTGTGGAGTCAAGTTGTGCACACCACTTGTTGGAACCCTATTTATCAAGTAACCAGCTATATTCACAGCCTCAGTCCAATATTGAATGGTAATATACCTTCATTCATGAGACATCTAGCTCTCTCACATTAGGGCGAAAAACGGCCGAAAAGGGGCTGTTTGCTAATGAGAGATTAAGGAAATTGACAAATAGAGTCTTTCCACGTGTACAAGAGTATAACATTGCTGTCTCTTTTAACCGTATGAAGAATTTCTTTTCTTTATACAATTTTGTCTAAAAGCACCGCTAAAGGGATGAAGAGTCTCGTATTTAGTGTACAATTTTTTGGTTTGATGCAAAAAAAGATACTTTGGCACACTACACAAAGCATATTCTCAAATTTCCAAGAAGGACTTGATTTTTGAAGATACGAAATATTTTTGGATTCACAAAATTTCATGATCATTCAACGAGAGGGTTTACATCAAATCAAAAGTCTCCACCTGTACAAAGCCTTTTTCTCTATAAATACTGCCAAAAATTGTGAACATCGGTTTCTCAGTTTGAACATTCTTCTTCTTCTAAGTTCAAATGGCTTTTTCTTCTTGTCATCCTTCCAACCGTGTAACCTCATGTGAGGTTTACAACAGAAGAGAGGATTCTTTGTGGAAACCTCTTTCTGTGAAAGTAAATGAATGGGTAACTATGCTTCCTAGCTGCAGAGGTGCCCATAAAGTCAATCGTGCCAAAAGAGACAACACAAGAAACCATTGGAAGGGACGTATTCTCAGTTTCAAATTGAAGAGATACAGTTGGTTTGCACGAGTACAGCATGTGTACACCGCTAAGGATCTTGTTCTAGAAAATCATCTGCAATTCCCTTCGTACTGTAAGTGAAGTTTGACAATGCTCTTCTATTATTCCAGTTGTTTTTGTATAATAAAACATATGTTTTTGTACTCCAGATATCTTTCCTTCCAATATTGTGGAATGGCAACCTGTTGAATGTTTAACAGGAACATTTAGAGTTCTTCATAAGGAATATGCAAAACTCATGTATGCAAACAAATCTGTTCAATTTTTCAATCGCATAGAGTTATTTGTCCATATGCAGATTATCAAGTGCCATCAGGGAGGAGTTCTTATGGAAATCTTGTACATGTACTTGGTCCTTGCATCTCTTCATTAGATTGGGATGCTCCTGATCATTCAACACTTTCAAGTTTTCGATGCAAAATTAAATTTGACATCCAAAAGGCAATGTCAGCAGGCCGAATTTCGAGAAGGATAAAGATTCAATGGTTTTTGCCTATTCATGTCTTTGTAGCATGCTTTAAAAACATGTTATTACAGAAAACAAAAACAATGTGGTTGAATAGGAGAGTCTCTATTTCAGAGATTGATGATGTTTTAGGTAGGGAATGGGATAGCAAAGAAGCTCAAAAGCTAGGTGACATTATTTCATGTAAAGTTAGTCCCAATTCTCTTTCAATCTCATATCAAATATGTCGACAACCTTTGGTTCTAGGATATTACTATAGAAGGTGGAAAAAAAAGCTTGGACTTTGGATAGCTTTGGACTGAGAGGAGAGCTGTCCAGAATTTGAGTTAGAAGTATTGATTCATCCAGATTTTCAATCAAGGAAAATAATTGTCACTGCAAATTGGAATCTCAGAAATGTAAGGGAGCTCCTAGAAAACCTTGATGAGGTATCATCACAGTGTAGATTCTCAATTGATGATGCAATAGTTAACATTAGATCAGAGAAACCATTATCTTGCAAGAGTTGCCTGCCAGCAAGGGTGATTAAATTCCAGCCCTTAAGATTGTAACAAGTTAGCGCTCACATTCTTACATAATGTATCTTCCTCTAATAGAAGCTTCTATTAATACTTCCATTGAATTTTCTTTGCAGGATGGTGAGTTATGAATTTTAAATGTCTAAATTCATATTTGCATTTTGTAATTTACTTTCAAGATTTTGATGAGGTTCTTATTGTACAATGATAAGAATATAAACCAAGACATTCTAAGATATTTTTTAGGTCCTTTATTTCATATTTCCATTTATTTTTATTTGCAGGAGTGAATTGATGACTTCAATTATTCCCCTTCATCTAAACTCATCTTGGCATTTTTTTGTTTAATCATAACATTCTGATGAGGTTCCAACTAAGAAACAATTATAGAGGAACTTCCATAAGTTGATTCTAGATGAACAAGAGATCTATTTTAGTCTATCAAAGGTGCACATTAGTCTCAATAAAATAATTTGACTCTATCCATCTTTTCTGTCCTCAAGAAATGCAAGAGAAAATATCGTTGTACACATAACAAGTAATATAAGAGAGGGTGGAGAACCTGGTGCAATTTCTAATCCAAGGTTTGATATTTAAAAATATGAAGAGCATGACTTAAGGAATAAAACAGAGGAGACGAGATTAGAGAAGATGACTGATGCAAGCGAATAGTGCAATCTGAACTTGTCGGATGGCCCGTATCGCTTACATCGGTCGTGTTAGCAAACTACCGCGAGAGACTTCAATTGTGTAAAGATTTCACTCATGAGTATAAAAACAACTAGAAACAACTCATCTCATGCAAGGTTTCTAAAAGGGGATCCTATGTTGAAATGGATAATACGACCGATGCAAGCGATAGGGGCAATCCAAAATTCTCCAATTCCCCGTATCGCTTGCATCGGTCGTGTCAATCTTTATTCTTTATATTCTTCTGTATCCTCTCCAATTTAAACTTTCCAACAGTAATGAAGTAAGAAACCCACAATGTAGTCATATTTGTGACACGAACAAATTGAATTGGACCATGCAATGAACTTTTGTTTAACTATCAAGAGGTTCAATAAAACTGTATATTTCTCAAGGCATATAAATATTGTAAAGGCAAATAAATATGGTTACAATGACCATCTTCCAGATGAAGATTGGCATAAGTACATACAATTTGTACATCAACAAATCTTCCAACCTATGTTGGTTTTACATTAGATTTCAATCTAAGACTCAAAAATGATTCAACCCTTTCTATCATTTTTGGAGCCCTGTTTTCTTTGTTGCTGCTGTCCCTTTTTGGAACTTTCAGCTTTACTCTTTTTCTTGGTCCCATGCTTTAATGGTGAGTGAATAGGAAGCCCTTTCGTTTTATCTTGAGACTTTTTTTTATCAGGTGGAGGGGGTGGAGGTGAGTCTGGATCATAGGGGCATATTGCATGTTTCATGATGCCATTTATTGCTCTCTCTCTGATCAAGATGATCCATGCATCTGGGTAGTCTGATAAATTCAATTCAAGACTATAAAACCTTCTTTCCAAGGAATCTTACAGCATTTGCAACCACTCTCTAGCCACATGATGTTGAGTCTCTCTGCAATGGCACATGAATTTGTATGTATCCAAATTTTCATTCAGTTTAGCAATTCCAAGAAAATTCTGATCAATATGCACCTTGAGAAGCTTTGCAGCACTGCATTGTAAACTAAAAATCAGAATAGATGGCATGGATCTAAAATAGAGAACAACAAAATGTATAGCAACTTACACTTTGCAATTCCCATGTTGTGATTGAAGAGAATTGAGGAAAAGAGCTTGATATGCATTGAAGTCAACAATAATCAAACTCCATTGGCCCTTGTCAATGAGTTGCATGTAAATATACTTTCTTAAATGAAACAAATATCTTTCCAAAATGAAGATGAATACTTACTTTTCAATATATTATGGGTAGATAACACATTCTACCTCTTTTGTAAAATCCTCTACAAAGGACTTGGCATCTCCATGTTTATGCAAAAAACACTGTGTCACCAGAGGATCTAAAATAAATACTTTTCTTTGAACCGCTTCCTCACATTGTTGAAGAAGAACCCTACAAATCAAGAAAAAAATTTCAGTTAAGGAACTAGAAAATTAAGCAAAACAAGAGCATTTTCAGGCCTCTAGATATACCAGAGTGAAATGTTGACCACACTATCTGATATTTCAACATGAAGCTCCCTCAACATTTTGTTGTCTTCAGGTCTAATGTCAAGAAACCAATCTTTTTGCCATGGCATTGCAACATTAACTATTACCTGCCCATCTCCTTTCTTAAGGAGCTCTTTATTTGCTTTCTATAACTTTTCAATCTGGGTTAAGATGACATTTTCCTCTGTAAATAATCCCTACTTTTTCCTCTCTTCCTCACTATTCGCTGCAGTTCTAGTTTCATGATCATGAGTGACCTTAAGGTTGATCTCTTCAATGACAACTGTTGTTTTGGGTGCTCGAGCTGGAGGTATATTTAAAATATCGAAGAATTTTTTATCATGGTGATCAATAGGAACCAGAGATTTATCAAATTTATATCTTATTCTTGAAACAATAGCATAATCCTTTGCCATTAGTGTTACCCTATGCACATGAGTAGCACATAAATAGGCATCATTCATAAAATCAATAGCAAAGTCCTCTGCAGCTTCTTGAAGGCATAGCAGTGCTTGAGTTTGCCACCTCACATTGACAAAGGATAAGGTCTTCATCAAAGAACAGAGGTTGGCTGAGATCTGCTTGACAACTCTCATAAATGGAAGTCTAGGGATCAACAATCCCATAGACTTTTGAGCTCTTCTAATTTCCCTTAAAGACTTTACATGGTATTTGACCCTTTTCTTTGAAGGCTTGTCTGATACATTGCCTTCAACCTTCTGGAATTTTGCTCCTGGACATTTTGCTCCTACGCATTTTGTTCCTCGGCATTCTGGTCCTGACCCTCAGGGTACAACTTCCTTGCTGTCTTTTTGGTCCTAGCCATACTCTGCACAAAGTGAGAGTCTTAAGGCAAGAAATAGGAAAGAAAGGAAACCTACTTTCAAAAATTCTGATCAAGCACTCTTACCAATGTCAGAGACACGACCGACCCAATTGATAGTAGTCATCCGGAAAAGCCCGGATGTCCCTGATCGCTTGCATCGGTCCTCCTTGAATTCATCATCAAATATCAATCGATACTAGGTCAAATATATCTTACAATGCAAAATACTCAAGTATCATTAAGAAAAAACATAATTTGCAAGCTATGATCAATGACTCTGCACTTGCAGAGACACAACCAATGCAAGTGATAAGAGTCGTCCATAGGTGCCCGAATGTCCCTTATCCCTTGCATTGGTCGTCCCTGATCAAGTATCATTAAGAAAAAACATAATTTGCTAGCTATGATCAATGAATCTCCACTTGTAGAGACACGACCAATGCAAGCGATAAGAGTAGTCCCTAGGTGCCCGGATGTCCCTTATCGCTTGCATCGGTCATCCCTGAATTCAGGCATAATACTCGAATTGCTTTCAAATATAGGTTACAATGCATAATAATCAAGCATACAAGGACTCGATGCCATTTTAGAAACACGACCGATCCAAGCGATTAGGGTTATCCAAAAATCTCCGATGTACCCGGATCGCTTCTATCGGTCGTGTCCATATTACCTATTGCAGAGAGCGCTCTCTATAGAAATTGTGAAGAAGCAGCTTGAAAACTTGGTGGCGATGGAACCTCAACACTTGGAAAGTGTTGACAAAAAAAACAAAAGAAATGAACAGGGAAGCTTAAATAGGTCCCAAAACTAAGTTGACCGTTGGTGCCATGTGGCATTCGTCGATTGGTCCACGTCATATAGTCGTTGCGAATTCCAACATCTTTTGCCACGTGGCATAATTTGATTGGGCCACATGATCTATGCTCTACCACGTGGCACTCAGTGATTGGTCCACGTCATTCGATCGTTACTTCCTCCCTCCTCGCCTATAAATAGCAACTTCCTTCAGATATTCAAATTTTGAACCTTCAGAGAATTCGTCTCAGTTACATGCTTTTTTTGTTTTCATCCCCGACATGACCGATACAAGCGATCTTCCCCGTTTGACCAACGTTGACTCGCTGTAGTCGCTTGCATCGGTTGTGTTCTCCTCATAAACATACAAGTGCAGCTACAGCTTAGATGGAGGGAATGAATGAGATCCTTACTGTCTCTCCATCAGAGAAACTTCTTGATTTCATGGTTCAAGAGGGTTTAACTGTAGATTATTTTCTTGATGCAATGACGATATTCAACCCCAAAATTGATTTTGAAAAACTCCTAGAGAATTCAAAAAAATTTTCTTAAGGATGAGTGGGAGATTTTCTTGGGGTTGATCAATGGAAACATCCTTTCTATTTCTCAGAAAACCTTTGTCCATCCTCACATCTTTGGGAAGGATCCAACAGATAGGGCAAAGATCACAAGAAAATGCAAAAGGATTTCCCCTTTGCCAGGATGCTTGATTTATGCCTAGAGCATGAAAAGGATTGCTGCTTGCTCCCTTTAAACATTGCCTTCTTGATATGGCTCGATCACATCTCAGTTGAAAAGGAGGAAAGTTTTCATGTTGAAGTCGAGCCTTCCTTAGAGCTCACGCTTGAGGGAAGCTCAAAAACTATGAAAGGTGTCATGGAGATTGTTGAGGAGATCAATCTCCAAGTAGAAGAAGAGTAGGTCAAAGGTTTTGATGTGGCCACTTTTAAAGCAGAGACTGCAATAAGGGAGCCAACGGAAGAAGTTCAAGTGTCTGAGAAGTCCCTACTTCTCCCAAATCTACCTTTTTACTTTATTCCGAAAAAGAGTTTATACCTCTTTTTTACATTCAGGAACTTTTCAATCTAAGGGAGGACTACTGCCTTGCAAGTCAGAAGAAGTTGCAAGGAGATTCATCAATGAGAAAGGAGAAAGAAAAGAAGAATTTCTGCCTATTGATTTGGATTTGTATAATGAAGAAATCAAAGATTCATTAGAAGCCCTTTCAAGATGCTTTGAGAAATCTATCTCAGAGAAGCCAAGACTTGCTGATGAAGATTTTGATGAGCATCAAAAGCAACTTGGAATATACTCGTTTGGGCGCGGCTATTCATTCTTGGATGTTGCTGAGGACAAAGGAACAATTTGTATTGACTCAAAAGAGCTCATCGAGGAGGAAGATGAGGTCAAGGTATGTTGTTTAATATATTCTTAATAATTTTAGTTTTTGTCCAAGATCCCCATTTTTAGTGAGAAATTGACGACGATCGATGCAAGCGATAAGGACTATCGAATATCTTCTGTTGGACCTCATCGCTTGCATCGGTCGTGTTAAGGAAAGGATATGAGATGGCACTTATCGCTTGCTTTCTCAAGAATCTTAGGCTAAGGATATGAGATGGGACCGATTCAAAATCTCTAGTGTCAAGGTATAGAGTAAAATATATTCTCATGACAGGTTTTCTCCAAGGTCTCCCTTAAGACAAAGAAATCGACCATGACCGATGCAAGCGATAAGGCCCATCGAATATTTTCCGTTCGGCCTCACCGCTTGCATCGGTCATGTTTAGGAAAGGATATGAGATGGGCTAAGGAGATATATTCTCATGATTCTTAGGCTAAGGAGATGAGTTGCGGGCAATGGTTTTTCTCCAAGGTCTCCATTTAGACTGGGAGAAGTCGATCACGATCGATGCAAGCGATGAGGCCCATCAGATATTTTCCATTGGGCCTTATCGCTTGCATCGGTCGTGTTTGGACTTGAGTCAGATGATGTCAAAGCATCTTTCTACTGCTTTTGGAAGTCGTATATATCTTTTCTAAGGCCTCCCAAAAATCTTTAGAATGATCAATTTATGATATATGACCAATCCTAGTGTTAGATATTACCTCTAATATGTAGAAGATAGCTCTCATATTCCTTTCCTCCCAATCCTTCAACATCTTCAATTCATGATTGGTGACCTTTGGATATTTGGGATCCACATGGGGCTTACCTTCATCTCCACAAACAATAGGCCATAAACCTTTGCTCATGAGGTATCTCATGACTCTAGACGTCCATGGCTGATAGATTTCTTTGTCAAACATCTCCACTTTTTGACGTGGATCTTCCATAATGAATGGGAAATTAGGGTTCACTAAAATGTACCTCTTAGCCTTGATGTCCAAGATTTTTTTTATCCTTCTCCTAGATCCGTCAAAGGATATTTTTGATTCAGATACCAGTTGATGGAATTTGATCCCTCAAATTTGCACAGTAGAAGTGAAATGAACCCAATATCTAGGTCTCTTCATACACCTTTTCTGCTACTCTATAGAAAAACTCCGATTCACCTTCCTTACACTTATCCAAGTCACCTAAGATTTTAGACCCACTTATTATGAATCATAGGCTTTCCAAAAAGCTATAGAACACCTCAAATGGAGTTTTTTAGATTACTAAAAAACTTTGTACAAAATAGACTATATAGAGATGTATGATATGCAAAAATTAGGGTTATAGAGATACACCAATTTCTCTAGACATAAAAGTCATTTCACAAATCCCTCTTAGGGATATTAAGAACATGTATAATCTACAGAATGAACTTGAAATCTCTTGAATTGGATATATATGCAAAGATCTACAACTACTATAAGGAGGCTAAGTCTATACATATAATAGACTAGAGCGGGGTGTGGGCTTGATAGCTCCTCCTTGATCTTCCTCTGTGCATATAATGCACTTCTATATGTTTTAGCTCTATATTGCTCCTCCTCCTTGCATATAACACCCTCTGCTACATTTTAGATCATTGAGCATTGGATGACTCTTTTCTTGAGCCTCCTTCTATATGTTTTCAAGGACCTACAAGACTTCCATGCATTTGGTGTCCCTTCCTCATTTCCAACCTTGCCCAACCTTGAGATTACCCTAAGTGATTTGAGTCATGAATTTTGTCCACATTAAGGTCTTTTCATCTATTTTTCCACCTAGAGCTTGCAAAGTTCACATTTTCAACATAGATTCCTTCACTTGATAGCAAAGCTCGTCATGCAACCCTTCAATAAAATTGCTCTTGAGAGCATCACCACTAACCTCTAATGCATATTTGTGAAGAAGTAGGAACTTCTCTTTGTACTCATCAATGGAAAAGGTATGTTTGTCATGCTCATGCTATCAAAAATTGTACAAATCCATGTTCTTCTCCATATGGTATTGTGGAGAACAATAGCTTTTTTCTACTTTCTCCCTAAATTCCTTCCATAGTACTAGACCAGAATGCATTCGAGTCTGCATATAAGACTTCAATGAGAGCTTTGCGATGCCACATAGGTGCATGATACCAACTTTTGCCTTTGAATCCTCACTAAATTGTCAAAGATCAAAGAAATCCTATATCTCTTCAATCCATGCCTCCAAATCTTCTCGAATCATCTTCTCACCATCAAAATCATTCATTTTGACCTCTTGAAGACTTAATTAAGGGAAAAGGTAGCTAGCTCCATATCTTCATAATTGCATTGTTGTCTTCTTCTTGGCATACTAGATGTTCTCGCACATTAGTCTACTTCATCATTAAGCTCCACAAAGAAATTTTTTGGGCCTTCTGGTTTGTTTCTGCCTCGTTCTTTTCATAATTATCCAAGAAGTGTTTGAACAAGCTCCTCTTGCTCATGAACTTTATGCATCAAACCTTCCATCATTCCTGAGGATCAATTTTGCTTTGTTACCACTTCTACCATTTCCTTAATGACACTCAACCACACCTCATAGTGTTTCCTCAATCATAATCGACCCTCAATCACATGCTTCCAATCATTCAAGGATAGTGAAAGAGATAAAAGCAAAACTTGCACAAGATAAGGAAAATTTGATGCAGAATAGTAGTAATCATATGACTTACAGAAAGATAAATTTTGATATTATAGATGTAAGTCAATCCATACAATAGCTTTGGAAAATAGCTTCTTGATGAAGCCTCTACCTCTAGACCACCCTCGAGCTATCACAATCTCATTTACACCTACACTCTCAATCACACTCTCACCCTCACTCTGACTCTCAATCAAAAGGTAACTCTTTGCTTTTGTAGCTTCCTCCTCTTTGATGCACATGTCTTCTTATAATAGAGTTGATCGCTGCCCAAAGACATTTGCAGTCCACCAAATTTAGAAAAAGTCAATTCCCCACAAAACTTCCACAAAAGCATGCATTTGTAGTAGTGAAGCACGTTCTTGAGCGATAGCTATCCAAAAATAGAAGAAAAGCACTAAAAAGATATTCCCAAAGACATCCATAATTAGGCATGACAACACATAAGCATCAAAATCACAAATTCGAATAGAAATACAGAGGCCATTTTTTTTATTACTTTTAAATACCTAAAAAACTAGTAAGGAATTAGCTTAAGCTTCTAAGAGACACTTTTATTCAATTTTTCAATCTGCACAATAGTGTTAAGGATGTCCTAGGTAAAAATCTACCTCAAAGTACAACTTTTTAGACCTAGAGGTTTAGAAGTTCTAGAGAGAGAAAAAAATAATGGGATTTTCTTATAGTGAACTAAATGTAGAGCCCTAAACAAGGTACTTACAACAACCTTTTATTATGTTATGCATGCTCTAGCTGTCTCTCCTAGAGAGTTTTTCCTAATTATTTCATCTCTGTGTTCAATTTTTAACCAAAAAACATGATGCATATAAGTTCTACAGAGAGAATATGAAGCTTGTCATCCCAAAATTTTGCCGACATGCATAAAATGAGCTAATTGTTCATTCTAAACATTATGCCCACAACATAATAACAGAAGTTCAAAATGAATTATTTCGCTTTTGAAAGTCTATCTAATACTACTTTAGGTTGAAGCTCAAAAGAGCGATCATCTTTCAACTTATAGTTGTCTTGCAAAACATGAGCAACATTAGGTACATATAATTTAAGTAAGCTAATATGAGTTATATGATGAATATTTAAATGTTCAAGTAGTTCCAACAAATAAGCAAGAGATCCAATGTTTTTCAAAACTTTAAAAGGACCTCCGTATCGAGGAGAAAGTCTGCGATATCTCCCTAGCAAGAAGTAAGATCAGTGAGGATTCACTTTAAGAAATACAATGTCATCTGTTTGAAATTCAAGTGGTCTTCTCTTCAACCTGAGTTTCTTTTGTCATTTTTGAGCTTTTTTTGTGTTGTTTAATTTTTCCAACTTCTTAATCCATCTTTTGAAGCATTTCTTCAGACACTTCTACTTTATTTCAAGAAACCCAACAATGAAGGTGGAGTCAAATAATTATAACCTAACCTAGCCTCAAATAGAGTCATTTTTAAAGATGCATGCCATGCACTACCATATCCAAATTCAACTAAGGACAAATATTCACTCCAACTATCCTTCTTCATTTACATACATCCGCAACATATCTTCAAGTACCCGATTAACCCTCTCAAATTTTCCATCAATTTATGGATAGAAAGCTATACTCATACAAAGTTGAGTTCTAATTAATTCAAATGTTGCTCTCCATAAGTTTGACATCAACCTAGAGTCTCTATTAGAAATTATGCTTTTAGGCATTCCATGCAATTGAAACATTTCTTTTACAAATAGTCTTGCCATATTCAAGGCAGTATCAATCTTTTTCATAGGCAAGAAATGTGCCACCTTCATACGTTGATCAACTACCATAAATATGGTATCATGTTTACTTTGTACTAGAGATAGACTCCCACTTTTGATTTGGAACATCCAAAGGTTGAGGCATTTCGAGCATTCTCTTAAAATCTAATTACAATTGTTGCCACTATAGACATTCACTAACATATTTTCTAATATCCTGCTTCATACACGACCACAAGATACAACGTTTCATTTTAGCATAGGTCCTTGAATAAATTGAATTTGGAGAAAAAGCTGCATCATGACAATCATGCAATATTTTAACTTTTAATGGAGACTCAGAAGATATGCATAATGGATTGTTACAATACAAAGACCCATTTTGCAAATGAAACTCATCTTGATACATCCATCCCCTCTATGCATGCAGAAAGT
This sequence comes from Ceratopteris richardii, assembly GCA_020310875.1. Taxonomy (NCBI): domain Eukaryota; kingdom Viridiplantae; phylum Streptophyta; class Polypodiopsida; order Polypodiales; family Pteridaceae; genus Ceratopteris; species Ceratopteris richardii. The sequence goes on from MU260612.1 coordinate 78,764, forward strand.
CTAAAATAGGTGCATAAAAAGGGTATTATTCCAGTTCTTCTTGAATTTTATTGAGAAAATCAAAATTTATTAGAGAAACTAGATTACATAAAGGTCTCCAACTGAATGCATCAGCGATATTACTTTCCTTATTATCCAAATACTTAATGTCAAAATTATACTCTTAAAATCCTTAAAATGCGCTCTTTCATATTGTGCCAGTCGAAGAAAACTTCTAACATCCCGTATTATTTTACGAACTAACCAATCAACTATTTTTTTCACTTTATCATGGTCTAAATGAATTCCCTCTATAGATATTACTCTTCCAAGATACACAATTTTATCCTTAACAAAGAAACACTTACTCTTGTTTCCATAGAATTTGTGTTCTCTAAGAGTTTGCAAAGTTTTCTTGAGATGTACAACATGTTCAAGATCATATTTAAAGTATACAAATATATCACCAAGAAATATTAAGATGAAGGTAATCATGAAAATCATTGTCCATTAAGCACATGAATGTAGTAGGATCAATTGTTAATCGAAAAGGTAAAGGCATTAACTCGTAGTCACCATATTGTGTTCAAAAGATTGTCTTGGGTATATTCCATATTTTATCCTAATTTGATGATATCTAAATCTTAAGTCAATCTTAGTGAATATGATCATTCTACTTAGATGACCTAATAAGTCATCTATGTGAGTGAGTGGATACTTATTTAATTGTTCTTTCATTCAACCCCCTATAGTCAATGCATAATCTATAAGAGCCATCTTTATTCTTCTGAAATAAAGTAGATGCACCCCAAGGTGAAACACTCCATCTTATCAAGCCTTCCTTCAAAAGATCATCTAAATCAATCTTAAGCTCCTTTGATTCATCTATATTGAATCTATAGGGTGATCAAAAAAATGGTTCACTCCCTAGGTATAGGTCAATGCCATGGTCTATCTCCCTAGGTGGAGGTATACCATGAAAGTCTTCTTGAAATACATCTACATATTCTTTCAAAATATTTTCCACATAATTTGGAGGACTTTCATCATTATCTTCCTGATGTTGATTTTTCACATATACTTCAAGTGTTCTGCAGTCATCATGTATACCTCTAATTATGTGCACAATAGAAATAAGAATAGATTTAGGATTATATGTGTCACCTAGAATGTGTATAGTATCACCATCTATCCCTAAAGTGATTATTCTTTGTTTGCAATCAGTTGTTGCAAAATTCTGAACCAACCAGTGCATGCTTATGATTGCCTTTCACATGAAAACTTCTAGAAAAATACCTAGCACAAAAGGTAAATGCAATAATTTCAATGCATCCTTTCGTACACTGTATATTTAGGGGTATCCCTAGATTGTGTACCAATTTGAAAAACAGAAACAATGTGTAATACCTCACAAAAATCTGATTTTATGCATAGAAATCATACCTGAGATAGCAATTATAGAAGCCTTTGGGAAAGAACTAGCCACCATGCAATGTATAGTAGAGTGATGGCATTTACCTCCATCATCCCCTTTCTCAATTGTTGTACCTTCTTTGATGCTCTTTATCACCTTTGATTGTGCAAGCCAAAAGATTGCCTTGTTCAGGCACTTGTATATCTAATGCCCTTGCTCTTGCGATGAAAACATAGACCAAGTCTTTTTGCTCGCTCAATAAAATTAGGGTCTTGTTGCGACTGGAAGGGTTCACACCTCCTTTGATTTTCCACGTGAGCAAGAATTTTACCTTGGTTATTGAAATATGGAGTCTTTTTCGAATTGTTCATGTTCGTTGCAAGAGGTCTTTGTGGCATATGTTCTATCACAATGAATCTAGTTCTATATGCCTTTTGCAAATCGAAATTTTCCATCTTCTCAAAATTCTCCACCCTCCCAACAACATCCAAAAAATAAACACACCCAGATCCCTTCCCCTCACGAAGCCATTAAATAAACTTGCTCTTTAGAGCATAATCACTAACCTCCAATGCATATTCGTGAAGAAGTGGGAACTTCTTTTTGTACTCATCAACAACACACATATGCTTATCATGTTCATCTTGTTAAAGTTTTTAGAACTCCATCTTCTTCTCCATATGGTCTTGTGGAGAACAATAGCATTTTCTTGCTTGCTCTCTAAATTACCTCCATAGAACTGGACCCAAATACATTGAAGTCTACATATAGGACTTCAACCATAGCTTTGTGATGCCATGCAAGTGGTGGATCCCAACTTTTGGTTGGGATTCCTTACTAAATTATTGAATATCAAAGGAATCCTTTATCTCTTCAATCCATGATTCTATTGTGAAGAGATGGATAGGTATGTGCTTGAAGATGGAGAGGTGTTGCAAAATCCTTGATCTACACCAGCCAAATGAACTCCAGGAGTATATGGTGGGCCCTTTTAGCTTGCAAATGGATGTATTAGACACCCTATGTACCTTGGAAGATCACTCTCAAAAAGATAGATCAAAATAGATAAGTTGGAGTTAGCTCAGAGGTGAAAAAATTGCTATTCTTGGTTCATACACCTATCTAGTGTTTTGCATAATTCTCTGAGCACAACAACAATTAGCTTAATTCCTCTTGGGTAAGTCTAGTTAACTTAAAGATCTAACTTTCAAGAGTAATCTCATCAAAAATAATAAACCACACACTGAGAATGAGTTTTAACAAGTGATGACATCATCTCGATTTTCACGGGCTGCTACAGTTTGAGACCAGTGAGCAGAAAAATGAACATAACTCAAAATATAGGTATCCAAGGATTATGAAAATTTGTATGCTCATACTAGAACGTAAGTTGAATTCAACAAGCTTTAAATCATTGAATTTGGATAAGTAACCACTGAGAAATGGCTCTGACACGGTGAGTGAAAAAGTCGGGTACCTGACAGAGAAGTGAAAATGAACAGACACTGTTGACTTCAACTGAACATAACTGAAGATTGAAAAATCCAAATGACATGAAAATTTTTGAGCATATAGTAGACTTATAGAGATAACTTTACCAAGTTAAATCACTAAAAATTATGCACCAAGCTTAGAGAAAACATCTCTGCAATCTGACTGAGAAAACTGAGAGTAATGGCAGTGAGTAGTACACTTCACAAGAACATGGACATATGAACTCAAATAATCATGAAAATGAAAGTATATTGTTTGTAAAATACAATGAATTACTGAAACATATGTGTGCCTTGTAATCGCACCTTGATATGGCATAGCGCTCAGCTCTTGGAGGTCGTCACATAGGTCTCTCTAACCACGACTAAAACTGCCATCTATTTATCGTTGAGTTTGGGAGGCTAACTTCCCTCAATCACTCTCCAATCAATCAGTGATTGATTTGATTCTCTACCTACCACAAATCACGAATTTGTGGCTCCTCTTTCCCTTTTTGATCATGTGGACTCAACCACTTAAGATTCTTTCACTTTTACATTAAGTAAACTCTTCAAAAGTTACAAGAGGTAGTTCACAAGTGAACTTTACATAGTCTTCATTTTGAAGCTTCTTTTATGACTTTGTGGGACTCAAGCCAATACTTAGGCTTGTCATAGACTTGCTCCAACAGCTCCCCCTCAAGCCAAGTATGCTTGAGGTCTTCAATCTTCCAAGATTACCTGTAAACCAATCATAGCCTTGAATTTGCAAAGCTTTTTACCATTCAATGCTTTGGTTAGAATATCTGCACATTGTTGATGAGTGGACACATATGATATTTGAGTCTCTTTGCTTAGAACCTTCTCTCGTACATAGTGATAATGAACCTCAATATGTTTAGTCCTTGCATGAAAAATAGGATTAGTAGTGAAATGAATAGAACTCATATTATCACCAAAAATAGTTGGAGTTCCAAACTCTAATCCAAGATCTTTGAATTATGTCTTCATCCACATAGATTCTTGTGTAGCTATGGCAAGACCTCTATATTCAGCTTAAATAAAAGAGAGAGCAACTGTGGGTTGCTTCTGGGATGACCATGAAATAAGCTTTGAACCTCCAAAGGTAAGATAACCTGAAGTGCTCCTTCTATCTTCTTTGGAGCCAGCCCAATCTGCATCAAAAAATAGCTTCAAACCTAGATCAGATACATAAGGATAATAAAGTCCTTCATTTATGGTTCCTTTGAGATACTTGAGAATCCTTTTGGCAGCATCCACATGTGGTTTCCTTGGTGTGTGCATAAATTGACTTAGCACACTCACAATGTAACATATATCTACTCTTGTCAATGTGGCATAGTTGATGTTGGAGAATTCCTCTCCTAATCGCAACGGAAAGTGTAGAAGACCTTCTCGGGATCAAGACTCTTGCCAACAGCAGAACCTTCAAATGAAAACTGGTACCAACTGAAATATTCAATAAACTTGAAACTTTGGTCACTCAAAGTAGACACCTAGAGCTTTCAAATGAGATATCAAACACTCAATTTGGAGTAGATTTGGGTTGGCAACTATTTGATTCAAGAGAGACTACCTGTCCACTCAGTTAGGCTGAAAACTAGACTTAACTAAAACCTAAATAACTCACAAAGCATAAAGAATTTCATAAAAATGTTTTTAGATAGAGGAAGTACTTGAGATAAGCTTTCCAACGAATGTTTTAACACTAAAATGGATACATATATTGAGAGATATGACGCTCACAAGTAGACTACCCAAAAATGAGTGTGCGGTTGGACATACTCTATGAGAGTAAACTGAACGAAATGACTCAAAACAAATGAAGTAGCTACAAGGGGGCTTCCATGCCTTATTCCTCTATACTTGAGTGTCCTCCCTTGCTTCTTTTATAGCCAAGTGACCAAAAACTCTCATGATGAGTTTGAGAGCTCTTTTCCATCATTTCTCCACTACTTTGGACAGCCACTCCTCTTACAGTTCAGTTTTTGGATTTGATCCTCTTTTGAATGATTCTCTTTTGGCCTCCACTACTTGCTGAAGTAAATGCTTCTATTTTTCATTTTTGTATTTTCCTTCTACTTGAAGAAAATCCTTTTTGCAAAAAATATACAAGCTTACTTCTTTATTTTTAACACTCCCCCTCAAGCTCACATGTGAGCTTGCACCTTCAGCCATATCCTGCAAGTTGATGTAGTCCTTGAGCCTCTTTAGCTTAGAAGCATCTAGGGACTTTGTAAGCATGTCGGCAACCTGGTCATTAGTTCCAATGAACTTTATATCCACATCCTTACTCAAAACTTTTTCTCGAACATAATGATAATGCACTTTTATGTGCTTGCTTCGTGCATGAAACATTGGATTGTTTGTCAAGTGAATGCTTGACATGTTGTCACCATAAATTGGAATGGTCTCCACCTGCACATCAAGATTAGCCAAGAGCTTCTTAATCCACATAGCTTCACAAGTTGCAAAGGCTAAACCTCTATATTCAGCTTCTGTAGATGATAGTGCAACAGTAGGTTGCTTCTTTGAGCTCCATGTTATAGGTTTGCTACCTATCATGAACACATAACCTGAAGTGGATCTTCTATCTTCCTTCGAACTAGCCAATCAGCATCACTGAAGCCTTTTACCTGCAATTCTTCATCATATCCATAAAACAAAGCATGATTGACTCTGTGCTTCACATATCTTAGCACTCATTTGGCTGAATTTAAATGTTCACTTATTGGAGCTTGCATAAATTGAGAAAGAACTCCAACAATATAACACAAATCTGGTCTTGTGATCGTAGCATAGATCAATGAACCTATAATACTCCTGTATGTAGTTACATCATGTAACTTCTCTCCATCATTTGAGCATAGCTTCACATTTGTGTCCATAGGTTGAGTGAGTGGTTTGCATTCACTCATTCTAAATCTAAAAAGAACATCCAATAGGTACTTTCTTTGCATTAAGTAAATGCCATCTTTCCCATAGACTATCTCAATGCCTAAAAAGTATTTCAGCTCACCAAGATCTGAAATTTTAAACTCTCTATCGAGTTTCCTTTTGATCTCTTGTATTCCTGTAACATTACTTCCTATTATGATGAGATCATCAACGTATATGCAAATATATACCTGCTTGCCTTCTTCTTTCTTCATGTAGAGAGAGGGATCTGCATTACTTGGACTATACCCACACCTTGTGAGGTACTCGACCAATCTTTGATTCCAAGCATGTGGTGCTTGCTTCAGCCCATACAAAGCTTTCTTCAATCTACAAACAAAATTTGGATGCTTTTTGTCTTCAAATCCAATCGGTTGACTCATGTATACCTCTTCTTGAAGTTCACCATTGAGAAAAGCATTTTTTATGTCAAGTTGGTACAATGGCCATCTCCTTACTGCACTCACTGCAATCAAGGTTCTAATTGTTCCCATCTTTGCAACCGGGCTGAAAGTCTCTTCATAATCGATGCCGTGAGTTTGCTTGAATCCTTTTGCTACTAGTCTAGCTTTATGCCTTGCTAGAGAACCATCAACATTTCTCTTTATTTTAAACACCCATTTATTTGGAACAATCTTCATACCTTCAGCCTTTGGAACTAGCTCCCATGTGTGATTGTCCTTGAGAGCTTTCATCTCTTCTTGCATAGCTTCTTGCCATCCTTTTTGTGTACATGCTTCTTCATATGCATCCGGTTCTTTGTCTTTGACCACCTGTGTCATATATGCAAAATGCTTTGCAATAAAACTATCATAGCTCAGCCTTTCAATTGGATACCTTGCTCTTGAAGACCTCCTTTCATTTCCTTTTGAACATTGCTTCTTCAACCGGTTCAACTTTACCTTTGGTGTGATCACCTCTTCATACTCTTCTTCACTTGCATTTGAATCACTATTTTGGGCAACACTTTCAGCTTTAGATCTTTCATAAGCTGATGTTGATGATGAGGAATGACTCCTTAGCCTCCCCTTCCATGTTGAGATTTCTCCAAGTGATGTAGAAGCTTCTGGACCTGACATTTGAGTGCTTGTTTGCTGAAATTCTTCTTGGACAGCACCTCCATCATCTTCGCAATCTTCTTCAAGAATCTTCTCTTTCCCTTTGTCCCCAAACCATGATCTTAGCTCATCAAATACCACATCTCATGAGACTCGTAGCTCCTTTGTCACCGGATTGTAGCACCTATATCCCTTTTGCTCCGATGAATATCCAATAAAAATACATTTTTCGGACTTTGCCTCCATCTTTGTCCTTAGTTCTTGAGGCATGTGAACATAACACACACATCCAAAAACTTTGAGATGTGTAAGATCAGGTTTCTTACCGGAATAAACCTCATTGGGAGTTAGATTATGCACTCCAGTCGTTCTACACTTGTTCATCAAATAAACGGCCGTACTAGTTGCTTCAGCCCAATAGTTTAGTGGCATCTTCATCTCGTTGAGCATGCATCTTGCAACTTCTGTGATATGTCAATTTTTCCTTTCAGTGTTTCCTTTTCTACCTGTGCTTTAAATCTCTTGAACATGGAGAACACATCTTATTTTTGTTTTATGCAAAACATCCATACTTTCCTTGAATGATCATCAATAAAAGTGACAAAATATCTATTACCAGCCACTGATGGTTATTGTGATGGTCCCCATACATCCGTGTGTATCAAGTCGAGGACATTCCTTGCCACATAGTTGCTTTTCTTGAATGGTTGTCGAGTTTGCCTTCCTAGTTGGCATGCTTCACAAAACTCATGTAGTCCGGCATCATTGAATCTTGGAAGACCTCTTACCACTTCATGGTTGCTCATGTCCTTGAGCTTCGGAATGTTGATATGTCCAAACCTTTTGTGCCACAAATCGGTTTCAGCAATCCTCTTGTTTCCAAACTGAATATACATCACCTTTCCATGCGGTTGTTGAATGTCCAAAGTGAACATCCTTCCTTGAGCAATGACCTTGAATCCTTCTTTTGGATTCTTTATAAAGTAGCCTTTTTCATTGAAGATAACATGATATCCTTTCTCTACCATTTGTCCTACTGAAATCAAATTCTTTGCAATAGTAGGAACATGAAGAACATCAGCCAATACCTTCTTGTCTCCAAGCTTGATATCTCCAACATGCTCAATTGCGTGTTGAGTTTCATCGCCGGTCTCCACACATCCTTTTCCATTTGGAGCTTGTAGCTTTGTGAACAAATCTCCTTGGCATGTCATATGGTTGCTGCAACCTGAATCTATGAACCATTTTTGGTCATCACTTCTCAAGTTGTTGTAGTCATGCTTCATGGCAAGCATGGTTTGCTTGTCTCCTTCACTTGATGTACTCGCATAGTTATTTTGGCTCCTTTGGTTGCCGCCATTCAGCCTTCCATTCTTTTGCCAACAATCATTTGCATAATGTCCTAGTTTACCACAATGATAACATGTTATACCTTTATGAGGATTGTATGAACCTTGACCTCTTCCTCTATTTCTTCCTCGACCTCTTCCATGTGTGTTTTCATTTGAGTTGTCTTTGTTGTCCTCCGAGTTGTGTTGGCTGAAATTTGTGTTGTTGTAGCTTCTTCCTCTTCCTCTCGAGCCTCCTCTTGAGTTCCTTCCTCTACCTCTTCCTGCATATAACATTTGACTATGGTTGTCCTTACCTTTGTTGCCTTCTCCTTGTTGAGCAACCTCTTCAGCCACAAGATTTGGTATAATCTCGTCGAATGTTGGTAGATGATCTCTATAAAGGATGTTTGTGATGAGGGGCTTCCACTTTTCTTCACTCCTCAAGCCATTGAGGGCTGCTTGGACGATGTCTTCCTCTTCTATCTTGCATCCAACTGATGCTAGTTGACCTCCAAGCTCCTTGATCCTCAATGTATACTCACTAATGCTTTGGTTTGAGCTTTTCTTCATGTTGTTGAGCTCGTTCTTGAGTTGCATCCTCCAAGACCTTGTTGAGGTAGCATACACCTTCTCCAATGCTTCCCAAACTTCCTTGGCTGTTTCTAAGCTTTGCACATGACCAATCATAGTGTTAGAAATATCGCCCTTGTGACATGAGGAACATCACCCTTTGATTCCTCTCTTCCCAATCAGCAAATTGTCTCCTTTGTGCCTGAGTAATGTTGGGATCTTCAAGGTCCACCGGTTGTGGATCGTCTCCACTAGCTAGACTCCATAAACCTTTACCTTTAAGGCAATTTATCATTCTATACCTCCAAGATTGAAAATTGTCTTTGTCTAACTTCTCAACTTCTTGTCCTAAATCAGCCATTGAAAACTTCTAAGATTGAAGTTTACCTCAAGTATGTTATGGCGCTCTTCCTTGACTTTATGAAGCTCCCCCTTGATTCGTAGCTTCTCCTTTGCTTCACTTCAGCTCTAATGTTTTGCCTCTTCAAGCTCCAATGATCTGATACCAATTTTTGGAGAATTCCTCTTCTAATCGCAGCGGAAAGTGTAGAAGACCTTCTCAGGATCAAGACTCTTGCCAACAATAGAACCTTCAAATGAAAACTGGTACCAACTGAAATATCCAATGAACTTGAAACTTTGCTCACTCAAACTAGACACCTAGAGCTTTCAAATGAGATATCAAACACTCAATTTGGAGTAGATTTGGGTTGGCAACTGTTTGATTCAAAACAGACTACCTGTCCACTCAGTTAGGCTGAAAACTGGACCACTAAAACCTGAATAACTCACAAAGAATAAAGAATTTCATAAAAAAAATTTTAAACAGAGGAAGTAATTTAGATAAGCTTTCCAACGAATGTTTAAACACTAAAATTGGATACATATATTGAGAGGTATGACTCTCACAAGTAGACTACCCAAAAATGAGTGTGCGGCTAGACATACTCTATGAGAGTAAACTGAACGAAATGACTCAAAACAAATGAAGTAGCTACAAGGGGGCTTCCATGCCTTCTTCCTCTATACTTGAGTGTCCTCCCATGCTTCTTTTATAGCCAAGTGACCAAAAACTCTCATGATGAGTTTGACAGCTCTTTTCCATTATTTCTCCACTACTTTGGACAGCCACTCCTCTTACAGTTCACTTTTTGGATTTGATTCTCTTTTGAATGATTCTCTTTTGGCCTCCACTACTTGTTGAAGTAAATGCTTCTATTTTTCATTTTTGTATTTTCCTTCTACTTGAAGAAAATCCTTTTTGCAAAAAATACACGAGCTTACTTCTTTATTTTTAACAGTTGAGACTACCCACTAGACTTTGATATGATGTGATGTCCTCTATGAGTTCACCTTCATGTGAGGTCAATTTGTGATTGAACTCCATTGGAGTACCTGCAATCTTACAATCTTGCATCTTGAATTTTGCCAACATGTCCTTAATGTACTTTCTTTGAGTGAGAAACAAACCATGATCTTTGTAGACAACTTCCAAACCTAGGAAGTAGGTAAGTGAACCCAAATCACTTATCTTGAACTCTTCTCTCATCTGATCTTTGATCTTCTTCATACCATCTGCATCATTTCCTGTCAATATAATATCATCTACATATACACATAAGTAGATGACCTTAGAATTACTCCTTTTAATAAAGAGTGAAGGATCTTCCTTGCTTGGTTGAAAGCCTTTGTCCTGCAAGAATGAAACAAGCCTGAAATTCCAAGCTCTTGGAGCTTGCTTGAGACCATACAATGCTTTGTTAAGTTTACACACATAATCAGGATAAACTTGATTCTCAAAACCAGGTGGTTGTGCCATATATACCTCTTTTGTTATCCAACCATTCAAGAATGCATTCTTTACATCTAGTTGAAGTATCTTCCAATTCTTGGAAGAGGCAATACTAAGCAAAACCCTAATAGTAGGCATCTTTGCAACAGGAGAGAAGGTCTCCTCATAATCAATTCCGTGAGTTTATGCAAAGCCTTTTGCTACAAGCCTTGCCTTATACCTGTTAATGGAACCATCAGAATTATTCTTGAGTTTATAGACCCATCTTGAGCCTATTACCCTCATGGATGAAGTCTTGGGCACCAAATCCCAAGTGTTGTTTTCCTCAAGTGCTTCAATCTCTTCCTTCATTGCATGCTTCCATTCTGATTTTGCTTTGGCCTCTTCAAATGATGATGGCTCCTCTTGGTTTATGTCCTGTGCTATGTAGATAGAATGTTTAATTACTAATGAGGTGTCAAACCCATACCTTTCTGGTTTTTTCTTTTCTCTCATAGATCTTCTTAGGCCATGATGTGATGATTCTGCCTCATGTCCAAGTTCCTGCAATTTTGCTTTACCTTTAGACTTCCATGCTTTGATCTTTTCCATCTGAGATTCTTCATCATCCTCTGAGGTGTCTTGTTCTTCAATCTTTGGTTGTTCTCTACCAAGCTTTGGAAAATCTTCTTCAAGATCATATGGTAAATTGACCTTCCTGCATGAATCTTCATACCATGAATTGTTCTCATAAAAAACTACATCTCTGCTTACCACGAATCCTTTGTTGGTAGGGTTGTATAACCTGTAGCCCTTTTGATTGTTGTCATATCCAATAAATACACACCTTTCTGCCTTTGGAACCATCTTTCCTCTAACCTGTGAAGGAACATGAGCAAAAGCAATACATCCAAAAATTTTACAATGATTTAAGCTTGGTCTTCTTCCATTCCAAGCCTCATATGGAGTCATCCCATCAAGGGATTTTGAAGGCAACCTGTTAATCAAGTAAGTGACTGTAGATACAGCCTCAGCCCATAAGTAATTAGGTAAATGCTTTTCATTTAACATAGACCTTGCAGCTTCAACAATTGTCCTATTCCTCCTTTCTGCCACTCCATTTTGCTCAAGAGTGTACCTTGTAGTTACCTCTCTTTTGATTCCTCTTTCTTGAAGAAAAGAATCAAACTCATGGGAGAAGTATTCTCCCCCTCCATCTGACCTTAGCCTTTTTAGTGATTGACCTATTTGATTCTCCACAAGAGCCAAATATCTTTTGAAACATGAAAAAACTTCATCTTTGTGTTTCATAAAGAATAGGATAGTCCATCTGTTGCAATCATCAATAAAGGAGACATAATACCTTGATCCAGATATCGAAGCTTCCTTGCTAGGTCCCCATACATCTGTATGAACCAACTCCAAGAAATCTCCATGCATATAACCTTTCTTCATGAATGGTAACCTGTGAGACTTTCCAAATTGACATGCGCTACACTTATAAATCATATGTTGTTTTGACAAATTAGGGAGTCCAAGTACACTTTGGTCCCTGCAAATTTGCTTTAATGACCTTTCACCAATATGTGCTAACCTTTTGTGCCATACTTCCAATTTTGTGAGTGTCTGACTACCATAATTAAAGAGAGCAATGTTTCTAGTGTCTTGTAATTCAAATGTGAACAATCTACCTGTCTTTTCACCTTTTGCAATTTTTCTGAATCCTTGACTTGGATCTTCAACAAATGCTCCTGCCTTTGTGAACCTGACTTGCAACCCTTTCTCTACTATCTACCCAACACTTATCAAATTCTTTGTAATGGTAGGGACATAGAGTACCTTACTGAGTAGGTTGATGTTTCCATCAGGTGCTTTGACATTGCCTATTTTCTCCACAGGATGTTTTGTATCATCTCCTGTTTGTACCTAATGCTTATTCCTTGGATCTTCTAAATCTGATAGGAGTGCCACATTTCCTACCACATGATTTGAACAACCTGAATCTATGTAGAAAACATGCTCATGAGATTTACCTTGTGGCATAGCCATGTTCATGATCAATAATGAATCCTCTTTGTTTGAGTCTTTTGTGTAGTTATTGTAGTCTCTCCTTCCTTTGTAGCCTCCTTGATAGTTTGAATGATTGTAGTTTCCTAAAGCAATTTTTAGTTGTATGATTAGTTAATCCACAAATAGAACATGGGTTGGAGTCTTGGGATCTCCCCCTGCCTTGTCTACCTCCTCTTCCTCTACCTCTGCCATGTCTTCCTCTACTTGCATAGTTAGCTTGATATGTACCTGCTTCATCAACCACTTTCTTTGCCTTTCCTTTGTTATCTTTGGACTTGCTTTTATCAGTGTATAAAGCTGAAGATTGATTACCTTTAGAGCTTTCTCCATTTTTGATAAGCTTTGCCTCTTGAGTAAGTAGTTGTCCAATGAGTGTATTGAAATCACGTACATGCATGTCCATGTACAAATCCATAGCTGTGGTGAATGCTTCCCACTTGTCATCTGCCTTCAAGCCATTGATGACCTGCCTTACAATTTGGTCTTCATCTATTACCTCTCCAATGCTTCCCAACTGATCTGCTATGTCCTTGAGCTTTGTGACAAAATCAGTCACATTTTATTTGGGAGCCTTCTTGAAAGTTGTGAAATCCAGCCATAGTTGATGCTTCCTAGCTTTAGTACTTGAAGAGAAGAAAGCTTCAAGTGCATCCCATACTTCCTGAGATGTCTTACAACTTCTAATGTGAGGCAACAAAAAAATCTGAGATAGCGTTGAGGAGATAAGACCTTGCACGTGCATCCTTCGAGCAACATGTGCTCAATCTTTCTTGCTCTTCTTGTGTTGGTTGACTTTTGTTCCTGAAACTTGGCATAACTTCATCTCCAGCCACATAACCATATAAACTTCTACCTTGGAGATAAGCTTCCATTCTTAATGACCAAGCTGAGTAGTTACCTCTGTCCAATTTGTCAATTGATGAAGGAAATCCATCGGCCATGTTGTCCAACCTTGCTCTGATACCACTGTGAAGAGATGGATAGGTATGTGCTTGAAGATGAAGAGGTGTTGCAAAATCCTTGATCTACACCAGCCAAATGAAATTCAGGAGTATATGGTGGGCCCTTTTAGCTTGCCAATGGATGTATTAGACACCCTATGTACCTTGGAAGATCACTCTCAAAAAGATAGATCAAAACAGATAAGTTGGAGTTAGCTCAGAGGTGAAAAACTTGCTATTCTTGGTTCATATGCCTGTCCAGTGTTTTGCATAACTCTCTGAGCATAGCAGCAATTAGCTTAATTCCTCTTGGGGAACTCTAGTTAACTTAAAGAGCTAACTTTAAAGAGTAATCTCATCAAAAATAATAAACAACACACTGAGAATGAGTTTTAACAAGTGATGACATCATCCCGATTTTCACGGGCTGTTACAGTTTGAGACCAGTGAGCAGAAAATGCATATAACTCAAACTGTAGGCATTAAATGATCATGAAAATTTGTATGCTTATACTAGATAGTAGGTTGAATCCAAAAAGCTTTAAATCATTGAATTTGGATAAGTAACGACTGAGAAATGGCTCTGACAAGGTGAGTGAAAAAGTCGGGTACCTGACAGAGAAGTGAAAATGAACAGACACTGTTGACTTCAACTGAACATAACTGAAGATTGCAACATCCAAATGACATGAAAATTTGTGAGCATATAATAGATCTATAGAGCTAATTTTACAAAGTTAAATCACTGAAAATGATGCACCAAGCACAGAGAAAACATCTCTGCAATCTGACTAAGAAAACTGAGAGTAATGGTAGTGAGTAGTACACTTCACAAGAACATGGACATATGAACTCAAATAATCATGAAAATGAAAGTATGTTGCTTGTACAATACAATGACTTATGGATACATATGTGTGCCTTGTAATGACACCTTGATATGGCATAGAGCTCAGCTCTTGGAGGTCTTCACATAGGTCTCTCTAACCACGGCTAAAACTGCCATCTATTTATAGTTGAGTTTGGGAGGTTAACTTCCCTCAATCACTCTCCAATCAATCAGTGATTGATTTGATTCTCTACCTACCACAAATCACGAATTTGTGGCTCCTCTTTCCCTTTTTGATCATCTGAAATCAACCACTTAAGATTCTATCACTTTTACATTAAGTAAACTCTTCAAAAGTTACAAGAGGTAGTTCACAAGTGAACTTTACATAGTCTTCATTTTGAAGCTTCTTTTATGACTTTGTGGGACTCAAGCCAATACTTAGGCTTGTCATAGACTTGCTCCAACATCTATTTCTTCATGGTTCATCTTCTCACTATCAGAATCATTCAATTTTGCCTTCTTGAAGACTTGGTTAAGGGCAAACTCACCAAGCTCCATATCTTCATAATTGTGTTTATGTCTTCCTCTAGACATAGTAGATGTTTCCACACCTTCATCTACATCATCGTTCAGCTCCATAAACAAATTTGTTGGGCCTTCTTGTTGCTTTCCAACTCCTTCTTTGCATAATTATCCAAGAAGCTTTTGAATAAGCTCCTCTTTCTCATGAATTTTTTAAGTCAAACCTTCCAATGTTTTCAAGGACCGATTTTGCTCTGATACCACTTGTATTCTTTCTTCAATCACACTCAATCACACCTTCTAGATTTGATAAATCATTATCTATCATCAATCACAAGATTTCAATAACTTACAAATATTGGAAGAGAGCAAAATAGAACTTTCACAAGATAAGGGAAAATTTGACGCAGAAGAGTAGACAAGATATGATTAAGAGACAGAGAAATTTTGATATTTTAGATGTGAATCAATTGATACAATAGCTTCCGAAAATAGCTTCTTAAAGAAGCCTCTACCTCTACACCATCCCGGAGCTATGACAATCTTATTCACACTCGCACTCTCAATCACACTCTCACTCTCAATCACAATGTAATTCTATGACTTCCTAGCTCCCTCTCTTTAATGAACATGTCTTCCTATGAGAGAGTTGTCTGCCACCCAAAAAAGTATGTACACCACCAAATTTAGGAAAATTTGATTCCCTGCAAAACTTTTGCAAAAGCATGCATTTGCAGTAGTTAAGCTCTTTCTTTAGCGACACCTATTCAAAAGTAGAAAAAAAACACCGAGACATACTTGAAGACATCCATATTTTGGCATGACTACGTGTAAGAGTCAAAATTAAAGATTTGAATAGAAATTGAGAATTCCTCTTTTTATATTATTTTTAAGTACCTAAAAAAGAGCACTTTTCAATGCCCTATAACTAGAAACTAGTAAGGAATTCGCTTAAGCTAGTGGGAGACAATTTCAATTAATTTTTATATTTGCACAATAGTGTAAGAGATGACCTAGGTCCAAATCTTCATCCAAGTATAACTTTCGAGCCCTACAAGTTTAGAAATTCTATAGAGAATAAAATCAAGGCATTTTCTTACAGTCAACTAAATGTAGAGCCCTAAATAAGGTACTTACAACATGACTCACAAAAATTTTAGACAAACACTTTTATTCTCTTATGCATGGTCTACCTTTCTCTCATGCATAATTTTTCCTAATTCTTTATTTTTCATGTTCAATTTCAACTAGAAACCACGATGCAAATAGGGTCTAGAGAGATAACATGAAACTTGTCATCCGAGAGTTTTGTCTACCTGCATAAAATGACCTAATTGTTCATTCTAAGCATTATCCCCACAATGTAATACAAAAAGTTCAAAATTAATTACTTCACTATTCAAAGGCCTAGTACAATTCTTCCCCCTTTTAGGAACTCTATCATCAGAGCTAGAAAGAAGGAAAATGTGCCAAAAAATCATCTAAGTTCTAATCTTAGCTTCTATCAAATACTATTTTAGGTGGAAGCTCAAAAAAGCCATCACATTCACGTTATGATTGTCCTTCAAAACATGATCAACATATGGTACTTATCATTTAGGTAAGTTAACAGTAAATACATGATGAACATTCAAATATTCAGGTAATTCCAATAAATAAGCAAGAGATCCAATCTTTTTTCAGAACTTTAAAACGACCTACGTATGGAGGAGAAATTCAATGATCTTTCCCTAGCAACAAGATAGATTGGTGAGGATTGACTTTAAAAAGACCATTTCAGCTCTTTGAGATTCAACTCGTGTTCTCTTCAAATCATAGAAGTTTATTTGTATTTTCTGAGCTTCTTTTATGTGTTGCTGAATTTTTCCAAGTTCTTCATCCTCTTCTCAAGCATTTCTTTAGGCACTTCTACTTTATTTGGGAAATTCAAAAACAATGGTGGAGTCAAGTAATTATAACCACATATAGCCTCAATTGGAATCATTTTTATAGATGCATGCCATGCGCTATTGTATGCGAATTCGATTGAGGGAAAATATTGACTCCAATTATCCTCCTTTTCATTTATATACATACCCAACATATCATCAAGAACCTGATTAAGCCTCTCGGTTTCCCCATCAGTTTGTGGAGGGAAAGCTGTACCCATACAAAGTTAAGTTCCAATCGATTCTAATTTTCCTCTCCAAACGTTTGATGTGAACCTAATGTCTCTATAAGAAATTATGCTTTTAAGCATTCCATGCAATCAAAAGATTTCTCTTACAAATAGGCTTGCAACATTCAAGGCAGTATCACTCTTTTTTATAGGCATGAAATGTGGCATCTTGGTAAGTCGATCAACTACCATAAATATGATATGTTTACTTTCGGTCATAGGAAATTTAGTGATAAAGTCCATAGAGATAGACTCCCACTTCTCTTTTGGAACATCCAAAGCTTGAAGGATTCCAAGCATTCTCTTTAACTCTGATTTCACTTTTTGGCACTTTAAACATTCACTAATATATTTTCTAATATCCCACTTCATACGTGACCAAAAGTAAGAACATTTTGTTTTAATCTAGATGTGCAAAAAAAGTTGCCTCATGACAATCATGCAATATTTTAACTTTTAATGGAGATTTAGAAGATATGCATAATCGATTGTTATAGTACAAAGACCTATTCTACAAATGAAAATTGTCTTGTTACATTAATCCCCTGTTTGTTTGCAAAAAAATTAAAATAGGTGCATAAAGGAGTTTTGTTTCACTTCTTCTTCAATTTGATAGAGAAAATTAGAATTTATTATAGAAATGAGACAACATAAAGGTCTCTAACTCAATGTATCTGCAACCTTGTTTTCCTTACCAATGAGATACTTAATGCCAAGATCATACTCACTTTATAATTCAATCTAATGTTTTTGCCTATTTTTAAGCAATGGTTGTGTGAAAATGTATTTTAGACTCGAATTATCTGTTTTCAATTCAAACTTAACCCCTTATAGTAGATGTCTCTAATGCTTAAGTGCATGTACAACAAGCATTTCTAGATCATCAGTAGGATAATTAAGTTCTTGTTTTCTTAATTTTCAAGACTCATATGCATCCACCCTACCATCATGTGAAAGAACACATCCTATTTGACTACCACTTGCATCACATGCAAGCACAAAAGGCTCTGCCATTTCTAGTATTTTTAAATTAAAATTTTCAACAACTTATTGTTTCAATGATTCAAATGATTTTTGACAGGTGTCACTCCACACAAATCCTAGACTTTTACTATTCAACTCTATGAGGGAATTAGCAATCTTAGAGAAATCCTTAATATGTGCTCTTTAATATTGCACCAATCCTAGAGAACTTCTAACATCCCTTAAAGTTTTATGAGCTATCCAATCAACTATTGTTTTGACTTTATCATGGTTTATATGAATTCCCTCTTTAGATATGACTCTTCCTAGATAAACAAGTTTATTCTTAGCACAGAAACACTCTACTTTACATATATTTTGTGTTCTCTAAGAGTTTGAAAACTCTTCTTGGGATGTACAACATGTAAAGGATCATCTTTAGATTATACAAATATATCATCAAGAAATACTAAGATGAATTAATTTAGGTAATCATGAAAAACATTGTTCATCAAGCACATGAATGTAGCAAGAGCATTTCTTAATACAACACATAAAAGCATAACCTCATAATGACCATATCATTCTCAAAAAGTTGTCTTGTGTATATCCTGTATCTTGATCCGAATTCGTTGATATCTAGATCTTGAGTCACTTTAACCCTAATTGACCTAATAAATCATCCAAAGGTTGAAGCATTCCATGCATTCTCTTAAACTTTGATTTCACTTGTCGGCACTTTAAACATTAACTCATATATTTCCTAATATCCCACTTCATACATGGCTAGAAGTAAGATCATTTTGTTTTAGCATATATCCTTGAATAACCTGGATGTGTAGAAAAAGCTACACCATGACAATCATGCAATATTTCAACTTTTAATGGACACTTAAACGATATGCATAATTGATTGTTAAAATACAAAGACCCACTCTGCAAATGAAATATGTCTTCATACATCAATCCCCTGTTTGTATGTATGAAAACTAAAATAGGTGCATAAAAAGATTCATGTTTAAGTTCGTGAATTTGATTGAGAAAATCAAAATTTATTATAGAAACGAGATCACATAAAGGTCTCCGACTCAATGCATCAACCACCTTATTTTCCGAACAGGTCAAAGACTTAATGAAAATTCATAGTCACTTAGTAATTCAATCCAACATTTCTCCCTATTGTTAAGGAATGGTTGTATGAAAATGTATTTTAGACTCTAATGACCTACTTTCAATTCAAACTTAACCCTTAAGAGTAGATGTCTCCAATGCTTAAGTGCATGTACAAGACTAAGCATTTTTAGATCATGAGTAGGATAGTTAAGTTCAAGTTTTCTTAGTTCTATAGATTTACATGCAACCACCCTACCATCCTCTAAAAGAACACATCCTATTTGACTACCACTTACATCACATGCAACCACAAAAGACTTTTCCATTTTTGGTATTTTCAAAACACCATTTTCAATTACTTTTTTTTTTCAATAATAGAAATGATTTTTGACAAGCATTACTCCACAGAAATCCTACACGCTCTAGAATATGGCTCACTCCCCAAATACAGGTGAATAGCACGGTCAATTTGCCCTAATGGAGGTATACCAGGCAAGTCTTCTGGAAATACATCTGCATATTCTTTCAACAAATTTCCACATAATTTGGAGGATTCTCATCAATATCTTCCTCATGTACATTGTTCACATACACTACAATTTCTATGTAGCCATCATCTATACCTCTACTTATTTTACAACAAAAATAAGAATAGGTTTAGGATTATACACATCACCTAGAATGTGGATAGATTCACCGTCTATTCTTAAAGTGATTGTTCTATGCTCACAATCAATTGTTGCAAAGTTTTGAATTTACCAGCCCATGCCTATGATTTCATCTATCTCTTTCATCTCAATCACATGAAAACTTGTAGAAAAAGTAAATGCAAGGTTTTCACCTTTTGTATAGTGTAGTCCTCCATTGAACATCTCTACAAGTCTTGTTATTTGCATATCTAGGGGTATCCCTAGATTCTTTACTAATTTGGAAGATAGAAAAGGGTGTTTAGTACCTGAATCAATTAGAAATCTAATTATATGCATAGAAATCATACCAAAAATTGTAGTTATAGAATCCTCCGGGAAAGAACTAGCCACAAGGCAATGTAAAGTAGAGTTAGGGCACTTACCTCCATCATTTGGTTTCTCAATTATTGTACCCTCCTTGATGATATTTATCATCTTGGATTTTGCAAGCCAAAAGATTGCCTTGTTCGAGCACTCGTATATCCAATGCCCTTGGTCCCTACAATAAAAACACAGACCAAGTCTTTTTGCCTGCTCAATAAAATTAGGGTCTTGTTGCCAATAGATCAATTGATGCCTTATTTGATTTTCCACCTAAGGAGGATTCTTACCTTGGTTATTGGAAGATGGAGTGTTCTTTGAATTGTTCATGTTCATTGCAACAAGTCTCTGTGGCCTATATCTCCATGCAATGAGTCTTGTTGTATTTGCTATCTCTAAATTTAACTTCTCCATCTTCTCAAAATTTTTAGCCATTGGAACAACATCCAAAAAATCAACACATCGAGCTCCTTTAACTTGATAGCAAAGCTCCTCATGAAGCCCTTCAGTAAACTTGCTCTTCAAGCATCTCCGCTAGCCTCCAATGCATATTTGTGAAGATGTAGGAACTTTTCTTTGTACTCATCAACAAACAAGCTAGTCTTGTCACTCTCATGTTTTTCAAAATTATAGAACTCCATCTGCTTTCTCCATATGGTAGACTGGAGAACAATAGCATTTTTCTGTTTGCTGTCTAAATTCATTCCTTAGAACTAGACCAAAATGTGTCCAAGTCTACATATAGGACTTCCACCATAGCTTTGTGATGTCATGTAGGTGCAAGATCCCAACTTTTGCCTTTGATTCCTCACTAAATTGTTGAAGATAAAAGAAATCATCTAGCTCTTCAATCCATGCCTCCAAATCTTCATTGCTCTTCTTCTTACCATCAAAATCATTCAATTTCGCCTTCTTGAAGACTTGGTTAAGGGAAAACTCAACTGGGTCCATATCTTCAAAATTGCATTTTTGTCTTCCTCTAGGATATTAGATGTTCCAGCATCTTCATGTACATCATCATTGAGCTCCACCAACAATTTTTTTGGGCCTTCTGGTTGCTTTCAACCTCATTCTTTGTGTAATTCTCCAAGAAGCTTATGAATAAGCTCCTCTTGGTCACGAACCCTTTGCATCAAGCCTTCAATCATTCCCAAGGATCTATTGTGGTCTGATACCACTTGTAGCATTTCTTCAATCGCTCTTTGATGATCTATGATGAATCTTGATAAGGCACACATCCATTGTTCTTCTGCTATTTCTGACGACTACTACACTTAACTCTCGTAGGACTCGATCAACACTCAGTTAAATCGCTGCTAATGCACGATTATTCTCACACATAACTAGGTTCTCTGAAACATCATCATCATCGCTTGGCATTTTGAGCTTTAAACGTCACACTTTGACTCTGATTCGTGAGATGGTGGGGGCAAGGAGAAGCATATGACAACGATGGTGGAAGCTATACCCTTTTTTCAATGACACCATCTTTGGAGTTCTCTGAGGTGCTGAATGCTGAGGAGAACTAGAGAAATGTTGTACTCTGATGTGCTAAAATTTCATCAATGTCTAAGTTGATGAAGACCGCATGGACAACTTCTGATTCAATGCAAGTGATGGATGAGGGCCACTCTACTCTGCCATATCTGACAAACACTCTATGCTTTACCCATGATTATCTCAAACGGATGCCTGCGACTAATGGACATCATCGATTTTCATAAATCTCGAACAACCAACTTTGTCCACATATGCTTATAATCATGCTCTATCATATCCAATCACTATATGCCCTGTATTCGTCCAACGTGAATTCTCTAATGCTCAAATCATTATGATCTGACATTTTGAAGATTTTATTCCATCAAAGCTCTGAATCATCCAACCTGGAGAGATCACCAATTATGATACTCTAACAACCAATTCATCTCAACTTGAAAATGATTCTGATAGCACTTTGATGCGCTGAAGTCGATGCTCTGATTTGTGATGATTCCGCCTTACATTGCTTTTCATTAATGAACGTTGACTCTGACCCATGTCCTCTCTCATTAGGCACCTTCAACGAGACAAACAAAACAAGAGTAGAAGGAAGTCAAAAGTTATTCCACTCTAAAAAGAAGCCCTGATGGGTGGAATATTCCTTCAACTTCTATCTGCACTCTCACAAACCAAATCAATACAGTTTGAAAAGAAACAACGTATGCATTTGACATGTTCTTTTACCATTGATTCTTGAATTTAAGTATTGATTTGCGCTTTTTTATCATAGATATCAATTAAGAGAATTGCGTATTAAAAGAATTATTTATTTTGCTTTCGTAGCTATTAACAAACAAATTATTTGAATTATTTATGTCGATATTGGAATTATTTGCATATGATTTTCACTTTGTCACAAAAAAGCATGTGGTTATTTAAAGAATGTCACAAACAAGCATTGGAAATATTTGCATATGATTTTCACTTGGTCATATTGGAATTATTTAAAGAGGAATTCATAGCTATTAACAAACAAATTATTTGAATTATTCATGTCGCTATTGGAATTATTTGCATATGATTTTCACTTTGTCACAAACAAGCATGTGGTTTTCAATATGGATGGATAAGTCTTTGAATAAAAATGCAAAAAACATTTTTCTTCGAAAGCATATATGGATGATGAATTGTTTTGCACTCGACCAATTAATTTTCTCTTTGAGTCTCCATCATATGTGATTTTGCTCCAAGCACCCGGCGTGTGCCATTGGATTTGCCATTTGACTTGATTCACCAACCGAGCGTCTACACATTCCCAACACCAAAGACATCCATATTTAGGCATGATGCATGTAAGCATCAAAATCACGGATTCGAATAGATATAGAGAAGCTCTCTTTTTTTTTCTTTTTAAGTACATAAGAAATTAGCACTTTTCCAAGCCCTCTAACTCAAAACTAGTAAGGAGTTAGCTAAAACTTGTGAGAGACACATTTATTTAATTTTTCAATGTGCATAACAATGTTACAAATGACCTAGGTCAAAATCTACTTCCATGTATCACTTTTGATCCCTCCAAGTTTAGAAATTCTAAAGAGATAATAAAATCAAGGAATTTTGTTATAATGAACTAAATGTAGAGCCCTAAATTAGGTACTTACACCATGATTCAAAGAAATTTTAAACAAACAGTTTTATTGTCTTATGCATGCTTTACCCTTTCCCATACATAATGTTTCCTAGTTCTTTCATCTTCATGTTCAATTTTTAACCACAAAACACAATGCAGATAAGGTCAAGAGAGAGAGTATGAAACTTGTGATCGCAAAATTTTTCCTACATGCATAAAATGACCTAATTTTTCATTCTAATCGTCATCCGTAGAATATAATACAAAAAGTTCAAAATGAATTATCTCACTATTGAAAGGTCTTTTATAGTTAGGCACCACTTGTGAGACCACCCACTACCAGTTTTGTCTCTAGTGAACTAAGTATGTACATTTTATCTCTATCATCAAACTTACTACAAAAAAAGATCATATAACTAAAACATAAAATATATATTTTGATTTATGTGTAAATTTTATACTTTTGTTGATTTTAAGTGAGCAAGATGCAAGTAGGAGTCAAATTAAGTTTTCGTTCCCTTTTTCTTTAATCCAACCCATGCGTGATATATATTATTCTGCTGCCATCAGCTTGTACATACTTCTTAGTCATCTATTCAACCTTAGCACAATTCTTAGTTCCACTCTCTATCAAAGATTGTGCGTATTAGCAAAAAGCATTACTCTTTGGTTGGTATTGATAAAAGTGCATCTCGTACTTTTCAAATGGACCCAATTGTTTAGAGAGAGAAATCACTCTTGTAAGTAAGCATGAAACATAGGGCCACATTACAAAACCTTGTATGAGATTTAGTTTTGAAGAATGTTTGCACAATAGTCCATCCTTGTATGTAAGGATAGAACACATGTATATATTGCATGAGTACTAACATATTCCTTTCACAAAATCATAAAATAACTATTTCCATGCACATATCTTGATTATGTACTTAGGAAGAGTAAGCAATCAGCCCAACTTGATTGACCACAGTTAGTGATGCCCCTTGAGGATCATTTTAATTGATGAAGCCATGATACTACAAGGTCTTCAAAGGTTGTTAGTAGTTTAGCCCAATGACAAGGATTATCACTCATATTTCAATATGTTGAAGCAAGGCATTGATCATAGCTGGATATTTTATCTTAAGGTGTAACTTAGAAGAAAGGATGCATACTACCCAACATTATCCCATTTAGACGGATTTAGTTTTCATCTTAGCATCGTACACTAGCATATTTATCATGTAGTCATATCCTTACCTCACCACCATAATATCTTTGTGCACACAATTATTGAAGGTTTCCACATATTTTTTCATGTCTTTACAAGAAAATACATGTGAGTATAATACAATAGACAACAAAGGTAGGAGGAAATCATCGAGAAGGAAAAAATTATGAGCAATTATCAATCAATCAAGTCCTTGTTCTAGTCATTAAAATCAAAAGGAAGTAGAGATTAGGTTTTGCTACTCTATTGTGGTGTGAGAATATCTAATGTAATAGAAATGACTCAGGCTTGATGGTAATTTGTTTACATAGCCATTGATAAAATTTTCTATTAAGATCACGTGCTATTTAAAATAGTTGTCAAAGAAGCCAAGTATAAGGATGAGGTGTTTGGGTAGCCAAATGTTAATTTCTGTAGAAATATTGCTCATTCTAATCCATGGAAGCCAATTAAGGGAATGAAATAAGAATTTTACAAATGCCCCATTTAGGTTGAGTTACAAGGTTTATGCTCATTCCTTCCGCCTCCGATAGGAATAGAGGTTTTATAATATGGAACACATCACATCCTTTTTCGTAAACTATTGGACTTAATATTCAACAAGTAAGATACTACTTCCATACGAAAACATACTTGGAAAGAAAGGGAATGTGATATTCAATGCTGATACAATTGTGATACGCCTATGATGAAGATACACAATGTAAACAATGAATCTGCTATAGGGCATACAAATAAAACACTAGCTCTACCATGACAAGGACTTTGATTGGGGCAAGTGTACAAGTAAGAACACTTCAAATGAAGCGAGCATTTAGTAAGAGGAATGCTGATGTGGTTGGATCTTCAAGATCTACCTATAAGAAAACCATCACTAGAGGAAAGAGAGGTAGGTGTCAATGAGATAACTCTAGCTCCCCTTGAGATTATGCAAATTTCATGCCTACTACCTCTCACTTGTGAGAGATTGATGATATGGAAAACGTGGATACTATTTTAAAGGATTTGGAACGTCCATGAGCGGAAATGGAATCCCCGATTCCCAAAATGACATGAAATTTGCATCCTCGAATGTATGGGATATTTCTCAAACTACTATATATCTATTTCTAAATAATCTTTCCCTCCTATCTAAAACTATTTTAGGTCGAAGCTCAAAAGAGCCATCATTGTTCAACTTATAGTTGCCGTGCAAAATGTGAGCAATATTAGGTACATATCGTTTAAGTAAGCTAACATGAAATACAAGGTGAACATTTAAATTCTTAGGTAATTCCAATGAATAAGCAAGAGATCTAATCCATTTCAAAACTTTAAAAGGACGTAGGTATTGAGGAGAAAGTCTATGACCTTTCCCTAGCAATACGATAGATGAGTGAGGATTGACTTTAAGAAATACCATGTCATCCATTTGAAATTCAAGTGGTCCTCTCTTCAAATTGTAAAATTTATTTTGTCTTTTCTGAGCTTCTTGTATGTGTTGCGTTATTTTTCCAACTTCCTCATCCATCTTCTCAAGCATTTCTTTAGCCATTTTTACTTTATTTGGGAAACCTAAAAACGAAGGTGGAGTCAAACAATTATAACCATACATAGCCTCAAGCAAAGTTATTTTCGTAAATGCATTCCATGCACTATTGTATGCAAATTAGAGTAAGGGCAAATTTTCACTCAAATTATCCCTCGTTTCATTCACATACATAAGCAACATATCTCCAAATACCCAATTAACCCTCTTGGTTTTCCCATTATTCTTTGGATGGAAAGTTGTATTGATACAGATTTTAGTCTCAATTCATTTAACTGTTGCTCTCCAAAAGTTTGATGTAAACCTAGAGTCTCTATTAGAAATAATGTCGTAAGGCATTTCATGCAATTGGAAGATTTCTTTAATAAATAGTCTTGGAACATTCAAGGCACTATAAGTCTTTTTCATAGAGAAGAAATGTGCCATCTTGCTAAGATGATTAACTACCACACGTATGGTATCATGTTTACTTTTGATCATAGGCAATTTAGTGATAAATTCCATAGAGATAGACTCCCACTTTGATTTGGAACATCCAAAGGTTGAAGCATTCCATACATTCTCTTAAACTTTGATTTCACTTGTCGGCATTTTAAACACTCACTAACATATTTCCTAATATCCCACTTCATACATGGCTAGAAGTAAGATCATTTTATTTTAGCATATGTCCTTGAATAACCTGGATGTGTAGAAAAAGCTACACCATGACAATCATGTAATATTTCAACTTTTAATGGAGACTCAAACGATATGCATAATCTATTGTTAAAATACAAAGACCCACTCTGCAAATGAAATATGTCTTCATACATCAATCCCTTGTATGTCTCTATGAAAAATAAAATAGGTGCATAAAAAGATTCATGTTTGAGTTTGTGAATTTGATTGAGAAAATCAAAATTTATTAAAGAAAGGAGATCACATAAAGTTCTCCGACTCAATGCATCAACCACTTTATTTTCCTACCAAGTCAAAGACTTAATGAAAATTCATAGTCACTTAGTAATTCAATCCTTTGCTTTCGTAGCTATTAACAAATAAATTATTTGAATTATTTATGTCGATATTGGAATTATTTGCATATGATTTTCACTTTGTCACAAAAAAGCATGTGGTTATTTAAAGCATGTCACAAACAAGGATTGGAACTATTCGCATACGATTTTCACTGTCATATTGGAATTATTTAAAGAGTTATTCATAGCTATTAACAAACAAATTATTTGAATTATTTATATCGCTATTGGAATTATTTACATATGATTTTCACTTTGTCACAAGTAACCATGTGGTTTTCAATATGGATGGATAAGTCTTTGAATAAAAATGCAAAAAACATTTTTTTTCGAAAGCACATATGGATGATGAATTGTTTTATACTTGACCAATTAATTTTCTCTTTGAGTCTCCATCATACCTGAGTTTGCTCCAAGCACCCGCGGTGCGCCATTGGATTTGGCGATTGACTTGATTCACCAACCGAGCATCTACATCCATATTTAGGCATGATAACATGTAAGCATCAAAATCACGAATTCGAATAGATATAGAAAATCTCTCTTTTTTTTTTCTTTTTAAGTACATAAGAAATTAGCACTTTTCCAAGCCCTGTAACTCAAAACTAGTAAGGAGTTAGCTTAAGCTTGTGAGAGACATATTTAGTTAATTTTTCAATGTGCATAACAGTGTTATAGATGACCTAGGTCCAAATCTGCTTCCATGTATCACTTTTGATCCCTCCAAGTTTAGAAATTCTAAAGAGAATAAAATCAAGGAATTTTCTTATAATGAACTAAATGTAGAGCCCTAAATGAGGTACTTACACCATGATTCAAAAAAAATTTAGACAAACCGTTTTACTCTCTTATGCATGCTTTGCCCTTTCCCATATATAATGTTTCCTAGTTCTTTCATCTTCATGTTCAATTTTTAACCACAAAACACAATGCGGATAAGGTCAAGAGAGAGAGTATGAAACTTGTGATCGCAAAATTTTCTTACATGCATGAAATGACCTAATTCTTCATTCTAATCATCATCCCTAGAATATAATACGAAAATTTCAAAATGAATTATTTCACTATTGAAAGGCCTATTATATTTAGGCACCACTTGTGAGACCACCCACTATCAATTTTTTCTCTAGTGAACTAAGTATGTACATTTTATCTCTACGATCAAAATTACTACAAAAAAAAGATCATATAACTAAAACATAAAATATATATTTTGATCTATCTGTAAATTCTATACTTATGTTGATTTTAACTGAGCAAGATGCAAGTAGGAGTCAAATTAAGTTTTTGTTCCCTTTTTTAATCCAACCCATGCGTGATATATATTATTCTGCCATCATCTTGTACATACTTCTTAGTCATCTATTCAACCTTAGCACAACCCTTAGTTTCCACTCTCTACCAAAGATTGTGCGTATTAGCAAAAAACATTATTTTTTGGTTGGTATTGATACAAGTGCATTTCGTACTTTTCAAATGGACCCAGATGTCTAGAGAGAGAAATCACTCTTGTAAGTAAGCATGAAACATAGGGCCACATTACAAAACGTTGTATGAGATTTAGTTTTGAAGAATGTATGCACAAGAGTCAATCCCTGTATGTAAGGATAGAACACATGTATACCTTGCTAGAGTACTCACATATTCCTTTCACAAAATCTTAAAATAACTATCTCCATGCACATATCTTGATTATGTACTTAGGAAGAGTAAGCAATCAGCCCAACTTGATTGACCACAGTTAGTGATGCCCCTTGAGGATCATTTGAATTGATGAAGCCATGATACTACAAGGTCTTCAAAGATTGTTAGTAGTTTAGCCCAATGACAAGGATTATCACTCATATTTCAATATGTTGAAGCAAGGCATTGATCATAGCTGGATGTTTTATCTTAAGGTGTATTTTAGAAGAAAGGATGCATACTACCCAACATTATCCCATTTAGACGGATTTAGTTTTCATCTTAGCATCGTACACTAGCATATTTATCATGTAGTCATATCCTTACCTCACCACCACAATATCTTTGTGCACACAATTATTGAAGGTTTCCACATTTTTTTTCATGTCTTTACAAGAAAATACATGTGAGTATAATACAATAGACAACAAAGGTAAGAGGAAATCATTGAGTAGGAAAAAATTATGAGCAATTATCAATCAATCAAGTCCTTGTTCTAGTCATTAAAATCAAAAGGAAGTAGAGATTAGGTTTTGCTACTCTATTGTGGTGTGAGAATATCTAATGTAATAGAAATGGATCAGGTTTGATGGTAATTTGTTTACATAGCCATTGATAAAATTTTCTATTAAGATCACGTGCTATTTAAAATAGTTGTCAAAGAAGCCAAGTATAAGGATGAGGTGTTTGGGTAGCCAAATGTTAATTTCTCTAGAAATATTGCTCATTCTAATCCATGGAAGCCAATTAAGGCAATGAAAGAAGAATTTTACAAATGCCCCATTTAGGTTCAGTTACAAGGTTTATGCTCATTCCTTCCGCCTGCGATAGGAATAGAGTTTTTATAATGTGGAACACATCACATCCTTTTTCGTAAACTATTGGACTTAATATTCAACAAGTTGATATAGCTACCTTAAATGGGCAAACCTAGGTTGGGTATGTAAAGATTATAGATTTTTTTTAAAAAACTCCGCTTCTTAAAAACTGAACGTGTCAAGGTCATATCAACATCTCGGAGAAGTAAGATACTACTTTCATACGAAAACATACTTGGAAAGAAAGGGAATGTGATATTCAATGCTGATACAATTGTGATACGCCTATGTTGAAGATACACAATGTAAACAATGAATCTGCTATAGGGCATACAAATAAAACACTAGCTCTACCAGGACAACGACTTTGATTGGGGCAAGTGTACAAGTAAGAACACTTCAAATGAAGCGAGCATTTAGTAAGAGGAATGCTGATGTGGTTGGATCTTCAAGATCTACTTATAAGAAAACCCTCACTAGAGGAAAGAGAGGTAGGTGTCAATCAGATAACTTTAGCTCCCCTTGAGATTATGCAAATTTCATGCCTACTACCTCTCACTTGTGAGAGATTGATGATATGGAAAACGTGGATACTATTTTGAAGGATTTGGAACGCCATGAGCGGAAATGGAATCCCCGATTCCCAAAATGACATGAAATTTGCATCCTCGAATGTATGGGATATTTCTCAAACTACTATAGATCTATTTCTAAATAATCTTTCCCTCCTATCTAAAACTATTTTAGGTCGAAGCTCAAAAGAGCCATCATTGTTCAACTTATAGTTGCCGTGCAAAACGTGAGCAATATGAGGTACATATCGTTTAAGTAAGCTAACATGAAATACAGGGTGAACATTTAAATTCATAGGTAATTCGAATGAATAAGCAAGAGATCTGCTCCACTCTGATTAAATAAAGGATTTTGTACATGATTACATATAGGATCAAGGATAGCATCTAATTGAATTTTTGTTCTGCGCATATTGACGGACATATCCATGAATTCTTTGTTTTTACAAGCTTCCTTTGACGGAAACAATAAGAATCATAGAGGTCTGCAAACGGATGACTATTATTTCTCATAGGACGAGATCAGCAAACATATATTGATGTCTATTTTGAATCTGATAACCATATGTATATGAAGAGTCTCTGAGAGTTTTGAAGATGTTTCCTATGTATAATTGACATGTGATGAACAAGACATGTAATTGACATGTAATTGAAGAGTCTTTAGGACTGACTTACCGCTACTTTCGCAAAAAAAAAAAAAGGGAGTCAGACATTTAACACTACAGTGGTGCTTATGACGATGATTCATGGAAGACCTAAATTCCAGAACAGCAAAAAAGGATTATTCCAAGAAGTTTCCAAACCGCATGAGAAAATATAAATTTTTTTAAGAAACAGGATTCGTTGGCAAAGAGGAGCAATTTTTTCCTCCATACATTGGAACGTTTAGAATAACATTCCACTACTTCACAGAGAACAAAGGAAATAATTATTAAATACCATTGGCATTAAATTCATGACTTAGTAGGTGGGATAAGCAAGTTAGAACAACGTTCTAATACCTAATACTATACTTATTTTGTACCAAAACAAATCATGTCATGGGCGCAAGATTCAAAGCGACTCTGTTTCCAACCCATTTATTAAACGGTCGATAATCTACTGTGCAAGACTTTCAGAGGCATGGTTAAATAAACGAACTTTTAAATAAGTAATCTTACCAGCAAAGGGAAAAACAAGGAACTACATGGTTAAATAAGTAATCTTACCAGCATGGTTAAATAAATAAGTAATCTTACCAGCAGCTTAATTTTTATGTTATGCAAGAACGTAGTTTTTTTTTTAATATAAAGGAAGTTTGGCAATAGCCTACTCTCCCGGACTTGAATTAAATTAAGAAACAAAGGTACAATAAAAGGGGACTAGTGCCCACGGGACCCCCCAAATCCCACAAAGCAGGGGAAGCTTGAATGAATCCTAGGTTGCATTACAGAGAAGGTTAATCACCCTCTCATCGCCCTCATGCGGGGCCCACTTGGGTTTGAGCTTGTTGTTGATCAAAAGGAGGACTTGATGGTGCCTGAAGGGGGGGGATTTCTTACTATTAACAATCCTTTTGCCAAGGAGGGATAGTGATTTCTCAATCGACCACTCCCTGGGGGGATCGCCGAAGTTGAGAGCACACCTCTCCCGCCAAATTTTCCACAAGACTTCCCCTCTGATGGCGTTCCAGAGTGTCGCAGAGCAGCCGATCGCTTCTCCCAAAAGGACTTGTTTCCAGCTAAGCTGTTTTTGAAGTCTGATTTTCATTCCAACCGTCTGCCAGATTCTGTAGGAGTTGGGGCAAGTAAGGAAGATGTGTGGGACATCTTCGATAGCCCGGTGGCAGCGTTTGCACCAAGGAGGAATCCCACAAAGTTTGCT
The DNA here is from genome assembly GCA_020310875.1 of Ceratopteris richardii. Taxonomy (NCBI): domain Eukaryota; kingdom Viridiplantae; phylum Streptophyta; class Polypodiopsida; order Polypodiales; family Pteridaceae; genus Ceratopteris; species Ceratopteris richardii. The sequence goes on from MU260612.1 coordinate 110,734, forward strand.
AGCCTTATGGTTGGTCCAAATTCCTCGATGAAGAATTTGCCATAAGAGGACAGACTTCTTAATCTCTATAAGGAGGTGCCAGATACCCATGAATTTCATGTCCCACCGAAGCCGCGTCCAAGACAGGCACCACTTCTTGTTGAGGCTGATCTGGTGGTCAGCCGTTTCTTTGATGTTCGGGATTTTGAGTAGGCTATTTCCATTGTGCCATTTGAGACCAAGCGGGTTCGGTGTGTCGTGTCCCATGAGAAGGCGAATCTTGTGACGATCCCATGCGAGGCATCGGCTTTGCACAGTGTTCCATTCTTCGTAGGAGATGTTTAAGCAAGGGTCAATATCCTCGAAGTTGATCCGGCTGTTGGTGTCATGTTTCCAGAGGTGTTTCCATTTTTTGAATCCTTTGTTCCATAACCTCTTGGCATTTTGAATGTTCCACGACTCCACACTCCGGATGCCATGTATCGGAAACCAGATAGAGTCGTTTTGTCTGATTCCGGCCGCCCACTTCCAGTCCTCACTAATTCTTGTGAAGCTTTTGACTTTATTCCAGCCCTTCCAAAGGGAGCACACGAGATTGGAGCCTTTCGGGAAGACGGGGATCGGGGAGAATAGCAGGGTCATGATGTCAAGATTCTTCCAGTTTGGGAACCTCATGAGAGCCAACTCATTCTTGTTTCTGAAGATCAGCTTGGCCCACGAGGCCTCCCTATTGCACCAAGCCTTAATCATCCATTTGGCTGCCAATTTATTAGCCATACACCCAATGTCCAGGATACCAAGCCCCCCGCTATCTCTAGGGCTAGTGCAGATGGCCCATTTGATTTTAGGCACCCCCCTTCTGTTATGATCGCCCGTCCAAAGAACGTAGTTTTAGTCCTTAGCATTGGGCATTCTTGAATGACCCATGCAGGAGGTATTTCTTTGTTTCCTTTCAAAAGATCAAATCTTAGCTCTTTGTATGAGGCATTTCTGGAACGTCCATGCCAGGTATTTTATTTTCATTAACGTAGATAAGAAGAACTGATAATAAGAGACAAGTTATTATCGACATGAAATAAATTATTCGAAACGCATGTCTTCACATGAATAACAATAATATCCTTTACATGTAAAATGGATGTAATAATCACATACACAAAGAATTTCCAACACATAAATGTTAGAATATCCTGCTGAAGTCATGGTTTTTCAAGATGATGTATTATTTTCATTGTCCCACAGAGACAAAGTTCAAGGATTCCTCAACTCCTTTTAATGTTTCTACCTGCTTTGAAGAGGTTTACCATGTAAGGTAAGCACTTAAGTTTCGAATCGCTTTCCGTGTGTATATTTGCTATGAGTGAAAACATGGTGAGAGAAAGTAACAGAAAAGGAGATCACAGAAAAGCACAGATCTTGCTTGCGTTAATGTTGACTTAGACCTACATACACGAAGGAATTAAAAGACTAACAGAAACATCAGAGACAGCAGCTAGAAATACACTATATTCAAAGGGATATTCATTTGGGAGTGAACTTCCATTCCATGGTCTGAATCACACAAAGAATTGACGGGATCAAGCAAAGCATTGCGAAACATTGCGGGAAACAGTCATGACGCAAGCGGGCTATGACACAAAGAAAAAGATACAGGAAACGAGATACTCATATCAGGTGGGAATGACTACAGCGAAGGGAAACAAAACATATAGGAAACGGCTTGCTACATAACGGCGTGGCGCGTACGCTGCATTCGTTTAATCACTCATTAGAGTAAACATACTTACAAATGGGAATGCTCAAGGGACCTCGCTAGTTCTTCCTTCCGTCTGGAATGAAACGAAACACCATCTTCGATTTATGTGTGTAAATATGCAGTTCCTGTGGCCCTTAAACGTACAGAAATAAGCTTTCTCTGTGTGTTTATTATATTTATGCGTCTCTCACAGAAAATTGCTACGAATCGAGAATAATGCTTTCATGCTAAAGAGCCGATCGTTCTGCCATTTGATACGAGGAGAGTTTGAAGTCTACAAACCTTTTTCGCGACGACAGAGAGTGAGATCGACGGCTCCATCAAGAGATTCACAGAATAAAGCATGGAAGCCATCCGCTCTATGGCGATGATAATCAATTCTACGACGGTTGGACGCTTCGGACATTGAACATGTACCTCGAAGTAACCTGGTTCTGGTCCCGCTCTTACTTGCACCTGCACAAATTATGTCTGTCAAGATCCCCGGACAGCCTACCTGCCTCTCTCTCTCTCTCTCTCTCTCTCTCTCTCTCTCTCTCTCTCTCTCTCTCTCTCTGTGCTGTTGTCCTATGATTCTTTTCTCCATAGGAGTATTCACTAAAATTGCGAAAATGCACCGCTAGCGCACTAATCATCTGGTATACTATACCAAGCTATCCGAGCTGTTATTCATGATGATGTGCGAAAGCTATTGTGAGCCGTTCCTGTATTTCATTGCCTGCGCGAGGTGGAAACCCGGTCTACTTCGTCTTCTTCATAGGCCTGGTTGAACTGTATTATAGCCAGCAAATAAATCTCTCTCTCTCTCTCTCTCACACACACACACACACACACGCACACACAATATTTTTTTTTCAATAAAAGGAAGTTCGGCGTTAGCCTATTCTCCCGGACTTTAAATAAACTAAAGAAGAAAAGTTACAATTGAGTGGGACTAGTGCCCATAGGACCCCTCAAATCCCACAAGGCAGGGGACGAGTGTGGCAAGCTAGAGGGCATTACAAATGAGGTGGATAAATCTATCATCACCCTCATGTGGGACCCATTTAGGTTTCAACTTGTTGTTTTCGAGGAGATAAATACAGTGATGTCTAAATGGTGGAGATCTCTTAACTCGGGAGATTCTTTTACCTAGAAAAAACACTGATTTCTCGATCAACCATTCCTTAGGAGTTTGGTCAAAATTGACAGCACATTGCTCCCTCCAAATCTTCCAAACAGTCTCATCCTTGATGGCATTCCACAGCCTCTATGAACAACCGACTGCCTCACCCAACAGCACCTGTTGCCAAGCGTGACTGCATGGCTACCATCTCAAGGATAGCTCAATCTAGAATCCCACAAAACATGAATTCTCTTTTCCCCGCACAAGCGTGACTACATGGCTACCATCTCAAGGATAGCTCAATCTAGAATCCCACAGAACATGAATTCTCTTTTGGAGGCTTACATTTTCGAGAATGAAATTATCGAGGTTATTGATGCTCTTCCGAATGGAAAAAGTCCGGGTGCCGATGGCCTCACCAATGAGTTTTTCAACTTCTTCAAGGACGTGGTGGCCACCCCACTACATCTGGTGTGGCAAGAGGCTCTCTCCTTTGGTGCCCTTCTTGAGTGTCTTAATAATGGCGTAATCAAGTTAATTTACAAAAGGGAAGATAAGAAGAAAATTGAAAACTGGCGGCCGATTACCATGCTCCACACTGGATACAACATAATTGCCAAAGTTATGGCCAACAGAATCTCTTGTCATTTAAATTCATGGCTTTGTGAGGACCATAAAGGTTTTATCAAAGGTAGATCTATACCTGAAGCAATTGTCGATATTTGAGAATGCCTTGCGTTCGTTGAGGAATCTGCACAAGATTTGGTATTCATTAAGATCGACTTCGACAAAGCATATGACAGATTGGAATGGGAATTTATTCTTCAATCGTTGAAAGACCTTGAATGCAGTCAAAAGTTCATGAAGATGGTGTCCACTCTTCTCGGAAACGCTTCTACGAGAATAAATATTAACGGTAACCTCCCTGAGCCCATATATTTAAAAAGATCTATCAGGCAAGGTTGCCCACTCGCTCCACTACTCTTCGCTATTGCCTCGGATGGCCTTAGTCGCCTATTAAAGCATCACATGGATGTTGGAAATCTCAAGGGTCTTTCCCTACCTCTTGCTCAGGGCCAAATGATTGCGAGAATCTTTGCCAATGACATGAATGCCTTTGTAAATAACGATATGAATAGCATCGAGGTATTCTAGAGTTGCCTTGACACCTTTTGTGTGGCATCAGGTTCAAAAATCAACCACGCTAAAACTGCTTTCAGATCAATCCGTGGTCCTCCACCCCAATTGTTGTTAGATCAGGGATGTCAAGTTATCCCTAGAGGTCAAGTGTTCCATCTGTTCGATATTCCAATGGGCTTCGACATTTCAATGGACCAACGGTGGAACTGGGTGCTATCCAAACTCGATAGAAAACTAAGTCATTGGAAAGGTATGCCACTAATTCATTGGAAAGGTATGCAAGTTGACTTGGGAGGGCGTGCCATGGTTGTTAACACTTTTATGCTTTCTACGACTATTTACTTTATCTCGTGTTGGAGACCTAAGGAGAAAGAGTTGGCCAAAGTGGAAAGAATCTGCAGAAACTTCCTATGGACTGGGGACCCCAACAGGAGGGGATTCCCAAAATTAAATGGGAAACTTGCATGAACTCGAAAGACGCGGGGGGCTTGGGTATATTGGATATCGCTTGGTTGACTGACAAGTTGGCGGCAAAGTGGTTTATTAAGGATTGGAGCAATAGTGAGTTCTCTTGGGCTTAATTGATCTTCAGAAACATGAAAGACCTTACCATAGTTGGCCATCCTGGCTGGAAGGACATAGGGATCCTCACGCTATTGTTCTCCCCTCACCTCGTGTCCCCAAAAGGCTCGAGCCTTGTGTGTTCCCTATGGAAGAGTTCGAACAAGGCCAAACAATTCATCAGAATCAGTGATGAGTGGAAGTGGGCGGTTGGAATAAGACAAAATGACTCTATCTGGTTCGCGATTTTTGGCATTAGGGGGGCCGAGTCTTGGAACCTCCAAATTGCTAAGCGGCTATGGAACAAGGGGTTCAAAGAGTGGAAACAGCTCTGGAATCCAGAGACCGGCCAGTGGATTAGGTTCAAAGACTTAGACCCGATACTTAGAGTTAACCTTGAGGAATGGAATCTTCTTCAAGGCAGGTGTTTAGTGTGGGAATGCTCAACTACCCGCCTTCTCTGCGGACGGGATCTTCCTTGCCTAGAGGGCCTCAAATGGAGAAATGGTAAGAAACAATCCAGAATCCCCAACTTCAAAGAGAACTTAGATGTTGATCACACCCTTAACAGGCGATGGTGCCTTTCTTGGACCAAACTTTGATGGGAACTAAAGTTCATGTCTATTTGGCACACCCTAATTGAGATCAAAAAGTCCGTTCTCATGTGGCAGATCTTGCATAAGGGTATTTGGTCCAATGCAAGGGCTAATAAAATTTGCGGTGTGCCTCCATGGTGCAAGCATTGCCATCGGTGCATCGAAGATTTAGCTCACCTTTTCTTCGATTGCCCCAAGTCCCGCATTATCTGGCTCCATGTGACGCGGGTTTTGAGACTCATGAACCACATCAATTGGCATCAGGCGCTATTGGGCGAGGCGGTTGGTTGCTCATCTAGGCAGTGGAATGCCATCAGGGGCAAGACTCTTTGGAAGATTTGGAGGGAGCAATGTTCCGTCAATTTTGGGCAAATTCCAAAGGAATGGTCGATTAGAAAATCCTTGTTTCTTCTAGGTAAAAGAATCTCACGTGATAAGAGATCTCCACCGTTTAAACATCATTGTATTTATCTCCTCGAAAATAACAAGTTGAAACCCAAATGGGTCCCACATGAGGGAGACGATAGATTTATCCGCCTCATTTGTAATGCCCTCTAGCTAGCCGTTCTCTTCCCTTACATTGTGACATTTGGGGGATCCCATGGACACTAGTCCCATTCACTTGTAACTTTTCTTTATTTTAATTAAAGTCCGTGAGAATAGGCCAAGGCCGAACTTCCTTTTATTGAAAAAAAGAAAGAATTTCGATCATTGAGATCTACTTTTCCGTTTTGTGTTGAATTTATTCAGAGTACAATGAAAAGCGGGCATACCACTCCTTACACCCCTTGAATAAAACAAAGGAACATTAGAAAGGTAGACATTAGAAAGGGACATCTCTAAGGACATTTTGGATGTTTTATTTAAGTTGGGTAGCACAAAGGCCAAACGGTGCCCCCGAAGGAGCTGATTTGATATTTCATAATCCGAGTGTTGAAAGATATTCGTCCATAGCCCACAAGGGTTGAACCCGTGTCCCCAACGTTCCGAGGCTAAGTGCCCCTTACATATTTTTTTCAAGTAAAAGGAAGTTCGGCCATGGATTACTCTCTGAGACTTTAATTAAAGAAAAGGAAAGAACTTACAACTAAAAGAAAGAAGTTATTTTTTTCAAGTAAAAGGAAACGGCTTGCTACATAACGGCGTGGCGCGTACGCTGCATTCGCTTAATCACTCATTAGAGTAAACAGACTTACAAATGGGATCTCAAGGGACCTCGGTGAGAGATACGAGCATATCCTGCAGTTCTTCCTTCCGTCTGGAATGAAACGAAACACCATCTTCGATTTATGTGTGTAAATATGCAGTTCCTGTGGCCCTTAAACGTACAGAAATAAGCTTTCTCTGTGTGTTTATTATATTTCTGCGTTTCTCATAGAAAATTGCTACGAATCGAGAATAATGCTTTCATGCTAAAGAGCCGATCGTTCTGCCATTTGATACGAGGAGAGTTTGAAGTCTACAAACCTTTTTCGCGACGACAGAGAGTGGGATCGACGGCTCCATCAAGAGATTCACAGAATAAAGCATGGAAGCCATCCGCTCTATGGCGATGATAATCAATTCTACGACGGTTGGACGCTTCGGACATTGAACATGTACCTCGAAGTAACCTGGTTCTGGTCCCTCTCTTACTTGCACCTGCACAAATTATGTCTGTCAAGATCACCGGACAGCCTGCCTGCCTCTCTCTCTCTCTGTGCTGTTGTCCTATGATTCTTTTTTCCATAGAAGTATTCAGTAAAATTGCGAAAATGCACCGCTAGCGCACTAATCATCTGGTATACTATACCAAGCTATCCGAGCTGTTAGTCATGATGATGTGCGAAAGCTATTGTGAGCCGTTCCTGTATTTCATTGCCTGCGCGAGGTGGAAACCCGGTCTACTTCGTCTTCTTCACAGGCCTGGTTGAACTGTATTATAGCCAGCAAATAAATCTCTCTCTCTCTCTCTCTCTCTCTCTCTCTCTCTCTCTCGCACACACAATATTAACGTGCTTAAACACGCGGAAACGGCCGGGCTTTTAAGAGACAACGTACTATTGATGCAGAATACTCTCGCGCGCTGAAAGGGATCGCCAATGGTGTTGATGCATTGCTGAACGCGGACATATTTCTGCAGCATTTAGTCTAGTTCACTTGATGAAGGCAACGTTATAAATCGTTTCATGAAAAGCAAGAAGAAGGGAAATGCTTTGAGACATTAAGTGGACAATCCGTGCATAGACGACCACTTGATAAAGTGCACTCTGCTGACGATTTCACGAAATGAGATCACCATCAACGCTCCATAACAGGAGTAATTGTTCTAGAAGTTTCTTTTAGAAGAACTTCGATCATTGGATTTCGAAAGAAATGTGTAACATCCTCAAAAGGAAATAAGCTAGGGAGTCCATCCCCTTCTTGGTCGATAACAATGGGATCGAATGTAACACGGAGGTTGACAACAGATCTATCATCGTCGAGCACTTTACCCATCTCCTCGGGGTCTCGACTCCTCTTTCCCCGCAGAGGCGTGACTCCATGGCTACCATCTCAAGGATAGCTCAATTTAGAATCCCACAGAACATGAATTCTCTTTTGGAGGCTTACATTTCCGAGAATGAAATTATCGAGGTTATTGCTGCTCTTCCGAATGGAAAAAGTCCGGGTCCTGATGGCCTCACCAATGAGTTTTTCAAGTCCTTCAAGCACGTGGTGGCCACCCCACTACGTCTGGTGTGGCAAGAGGCTCTCTCCTTCGGTGCCCTTCCTAACTGTCTTAATAATGGCGTCATCAAGTTAATTCACAAAAGGGGAGATAAGAATAAAATTGAAAAGTAGGAGCCCGATTACCATGCTCAAACTGGATACAAGATAATTGCCAAAGTAATCACCAACAGAATATCTTGTCATTTAAAGTCATGGACTTGTGAGGACCATAAAGGTTTTATCAAAGGTAGATCTATACTTGAAGCAATTGTCAATATTTGGGAAGGCCTTGCGTTCGCTGAGGAGTCTGCACAAGATTTGGTATTCATTAAGGTCGACTTTGACAAAGCATATGACAGATTGGAATGGGAATGTATTCTTCAATCATTGAAAGACCTTAGATGCAGTCAAAAGCTCACGAAGATGGTGTCCACTCTTCTCCGAATATGAGAATAAATATTAACGGTAACCTCTCTGAGCCCATATGTTTAAAAAGATCTATCAGGCAAGGTTGCCCACTCGCTCCACTACTCTTCGCTATTGCCTCGGATGGCCTTAGTCGCCTATTAAAGCATCACATGGATGCTCGAAATCTCAAGGGTCTTTCCCTACCTCTTGCTCAGGGCCAAATGATTGCGAGACTCTTTGCCGATGACATGAATGCCTTTGTAAATAACGATATGAATAGCATCGAGGTATTCTAGAGTTGCCTCGACACCTTTTGTGTGGCATCAGGTTCAAAAATCAACCACGCTAAAACTCCTTTGAGATCAATCAGTGGTCCTCCACCCCAATTGTTGTTAGATCAGGGATGTCAAGTTATCCCTAGAGGTCAAGTGTTCCATCTCCTCGGTATTCCAATGGGCTTGGACATTTCAATGGACCAACGGTGGAACTAGGTGCTATCCAAACTCGATAGCAAATTAAGTCATTGGAAAGGTATGCCACTAAGTCATTGGAAATGTACGCAAGTTAACTTGGCAGGGCGTTGTGGTCACAATTTGAAGCCATTGCTTTCGGCATAAGATGTTTTGAAGAGGTCACACATTCGGGCTGAAGTTCTAGAACTGCTTGCTTCTTACGATTTGGGAGGATACATTCGTGGCATCATACATATGTGGCCAGAAACCTAGATGTCAAGGATCACAATGATTATTAGGGAATTATACACCACTACGGGTCGTCTTGTTTTTGTTGATATAGCAGGTTTAGCATAGTTCATAGCGGCCAATAATTTACTGGACACATGGAGCAAAGGAGAGGATGTTGCTAATCGTGAAAAAAAGAAAGAAAGGGACGCAGAGGCAACAAAAACAAGGAACGGACGAAGCCACTCGAGGGGGGGGAGAGGTTATGTTAGAAGAGGGTAATCATCAGAGAAGGTCGAGGAGTAGGACTGCTCGTTCTCATGAGGGAGTTGGATCAAAGGAATGATGTGGGAAGCGGAATTGGACACCTTGAAGAATGTTCAAGAGAACAGAGAGGTTTAATCGCCGCCTGGTAACTGCTGCGATGGGTTTTGTTTTGGCAAGAAGTGGGGATTTCAGGTTCTCGTCGGGTACAGGTGACCAGGAGAGGCTTCAATGATCGAGGTCTGAAGAATCAGAGAAGGAGACATTAAAATGATATGGAAGCAATTCGAAGATCTGATGCATGAAAAACTTCAGTCATCCGTGCAGATCCTACGTCAAATAACGGAAAGGACAGATCTGTACGATCTGTGGGAGTTTGTCTGCTGCAAAATAAAAAAATATTGAAGCCTTTCTCCTTCAGTGTTGCGTGTTGTGACTTAGGAAGGTTGCAGCATCGAACAAAAGAAGAACAAAGGTAGAATGTAACGATGACATTGATGTTACAGACCAGCTAATCATAGGAGGAGATAGGTGGAACAGAAATGTACTGGTCTGAAGAAGTGGGGAAGGCTTCTCACTGTTGTGACAGATTGTTTATCAACGTAGCCTGCGGAAGAAGGAAGCTACACATGAAGGAAAATGAGGGTTATGATCATAGACATCAGGAAGGGGAGGATAACACATCACTAAGGAAAGTGTTGTTATGTCATAAAGGGAACGAAGATCAAGGTTAGTTGCTGGTTTCACTGTTGATGATGGTCTGAAGAAGCTGACCACAAATCTATCAGGATTTTGACAACAATCAGTTCATTGCAGTTCATTCTATCAGGATTTTGACAACAATCTATCAGGATTGTTTGTACATTGCAGTTCACTCTTTAGTCTGCTATTGTACGATATGATAAATGACTGAAGTTGAGATTTCAACGAGCCATGTTAAAGCTCCACTATTCTCATATGGTTCATCTATTATCTTCAATGCACTACAATCTGCTTTCTGGTGAATACATCCGAGAGAAGACAATAAGGAGGGGGGATGGCCGGATGAGAAATAACGTCTGATTCTACAACATTTTGTCAATCTGATCTGACCTTGAACTGCAGCAACAGTGCTTTATGAATTGCGCTATTTCTGACTGAAGGAGATTGTAACTAAAAGGAATTGTTTTGCTTTGAGTAAATCATACGACAACGGAGAACCGCTATGGCTTCTTCTTCATGCTAATCAGATGCAAAACGAGTTGATGTAAGTTCTAGTTTTCATTATATAGTTATCATAAAACTGTTATGCAGTAATACCATATTGTGCTGATCAAAATTTTATACTGATGCTCTCTGAACTTTTGAATTGATTCCAAATTTGCTTTGATTGATAGGACAGTCATTGAGATTTCCCCGTTTTTCTTGGTTGTAGTGACTACGTAGTTAGTTTCATATGCGTAAAGCTGACAGCTCATTCTGTGGGCTTCTTCAAATTTGAACAAAAGTTTAACATATATGTACTGAAAACAGGAATTGGTACATAGTTAACAACATGGAATTTTTGTTGTGAGATATTTACAGTAACTAATTTCTTTTGATCTTTGTCTATGCAAAAATGAAACATGGTTCGCTGTTATGGAAACGTTTGAAGGATGAAAAAGCCCAAGTGCGACCCCAACTCTCACGTGTTCTAACTTGGGGTTTTCTACGTGATTCATATGCATCTTAAACTTTGTGCATAACTCACTGAGTCAACTATATATTAAGAGGTTCATGATCGGCATATATATTTTCTTCTACTTATTACCTTTTACTCATGATCGGTCCAGAGAAGTTTGGTATCTGAGTCACACATTATATATATTGATTCTTTTAAGAAACTGTTACAATGACTTACTTTGTTGAATGTTATCGAATCAAACAAGTATTGCAGGTCAATAATAAAGATTTTTTTCTTGTAAGTTACGCAGAAAAAGTAGACTGCAATAAGTTGACGATACAAATGGAAATTATGATGCTGATGAGATAAGTGAGTTCAATTCAGTGAAGACACTTAGAGCATATCTTAAGTAAAACTCATGTTCTGAAATGAACTTCTAAAGCTTTTTATTTGCAGAGGCCTTCTTTACTTTGATACCGCACTCGAATTGTGGTTTGGAGTCTTCTTTGTTTCTAGTAGTTCTTTAAGTGATCACCAAAATTCTAAACTCATCTCCTAATTTCATCTAAACTTTTCATTCTTAATAAAAGTGTAACTCAAAATCCAAGTGGAGCCCTTTGCTATCCTTTTACCCTCCTTAGCATGAATCTGCGCGACATACCTGGTGAACCCGACGTGAAAGGAGGGGGTGAGTGAGTTATAGAGCCACAAAGATTAGCATAATCAAAATGGAAGATATCCTAGCTCAATTCCTACGCTTTCAAGAAGAAGTTAGGCGTCAAAAAGCCATCCAATCACTTCATGAACGTCTAGTCAATCGGTGTGGCTTTTTCAATGGAAAGAATGTCTCAAAGTTCTACAAAGAATATGAACTCGAGGCCAAATATCTAGGTGTCGGATTAAGTCCGATGACGGAAAAAGAATTATGTGAAAACTTTATCTATGTGTCGGGATACGACATGCAAGACCAAATAATGTGAATAAATCAAACGACATGGTCCCAATACAAAGCGACACTCCTCAAGCAGTTTATGCTAGAGGATCTTGATAAAGTAACTCGTAGATCTTTCCTGAGGTGGGTTCATATGCCCAAAGACCAACCAATTCTTGAGATCAAAGAAGAGTTTGAGCGACAATATGATGATCTTTCTGAGCACGATAAGAGGTGCATAAGTCATGAAAGGGTTTCGTTGTTTCTTCGAACAATCGATGTTAATGCCCGAGAGGAGTTAATTCCACTTCTACAAGATATAGACTCCGACTCAGGACTCACGGAGGATTGGATGCTCGTCCATGAAGCTGTGATGAAATACGTAAAGAAACAACAAACAATAGAGAAATTTTTAAATGATTGGAGAACAGATCTTCAAATAGATGAAAATTATAATCATGTTCCAAGCATTTTACCAATCGTGGATAATGTTCAAGTCCATGAGGTTGTAGAGACCCCATTTGGGCATGAAGTAGATATGCATGGGCTTAATATCCATAGTGATGATGGGAAATATGAAGAAACTTCTAAAAGTGCGATCGATGTAACCTCAAAGGTTACAAGGTGCCAAGAGCCCCTAGACTTCTTTACAATGATTATATCTTTAGGTGCCATAAGTGGACAAAGCCCGAAGATGGGAGGATCAAAGGAGCAAGTGGAAGCTAATCAAAATCAAACCAAACTAAACCAACATCAAACCAAACAAACAACAAACATTAAACAAAACAAAAACCAACAAACCCCAACAAGAAATCAAGATGAAGCTTCCTCTACTCCGATAAATTCCTCACATCGAATAAAAGATAATCAAACAAATCAAGAAACATATCAAGATACAAACAAAGAGATAGAGATATCTAGAAGGCTCATAGGTGACCAAATGGAGATAAAAGATGAGATACAAATAGAGAACCTAATAAATATGTCTGAAGATCGAGCTCGAGATGCATCCTTACATGATGACATCGGGCAAGATGTGGAGTATGATTGGATGTCACTTGATGGTGATGATCCTTTTCTAACACAAGATTCGGATAGAACTTCTGATCTAATGACTGAATTACATGAAGGAACTCCCATGGAACATGATGTTGAATCTAAGGACCTGTCAATAAAAGATCCGATGGGTAAGAAAATGGATATGCAGGAATCCACATTAAACATGCATACAGAGATGCAAGAAAACGAACTTACTTATATGAAGGAGGACATGCAAATAATGAGTCCTCTAGAGATTGAAATGTGTGATGACGAAGATGAGTATGATACTAATCTAGAGGATGTACAAATGATAAGCCCTCTAGATAGTGATATGTATGGCGATGGTGATAAGCATGATCCTAATCCTACCGATAGTCTAGATCAAGATCAAGATACTGATATTCTTTTGAGCGATGTCACATTGGACAAAGATCCTACACATAAAAAGGAGGATAAGTTGGATGGAGTTCAAAATAATGATATGTATGTAAATGATGCCACACTCCATGAAGAGAGAAATATGAATGAACATGAGGAGGATGAGAAAATACCATTGATCATTCCTCTAAATACTGATATGTATGTCAAAAATAATCATGTTGAGTTGAGTCCACACGTTGAAGAAATTGAGCATAAAGTGGCAGATGAAATGTTTATTGTGACATATGATAAATCTGATGTGTGTATTGCATCGAAGGATATTCAATATAAAACTATTAAGTCAAACAATTGCATTGATAAAGCTCGAGCTGATTTGGATGCATATGTTGAGATTCTCATATACGATGAGATTCTTGAGCAAGAATCAGTGATTGAAGAATCAATGCTTGAAGAAGGTGGACTAAGTACATCCTCAGAAGAGAACGAGCAAGAATCGATGGAGATGGATGTAGAATCCTGTGATGACATTTTGGATAAAGAAATTGAAGATCAAGATTTTCTTGATTATGAGGATATGGATTCCATTCACATTGAGGGAGAAATATTTTGGAAACATAACAAAGACAATGATGAAGAGTTCCTGGAAAGACTAGAACAAGAAGCAGATACCATAATTAATGGGACTCAAGTAGAAAGGAATCATGATAGATTGGAAGACAAAACTGATTATGTATTATCATCCGAGCATGATGTTCACTTCTACTTGATGGAGGAATTGAATGAATCTAATCAATACGTTTATTTCGATGAAGATGAAGAACATATTCGAAATGATGCAATTGAAGATATTTCCTCAAATGATCCCAAGCATGAAATGAATCAAAATCCATGCTTGCACGGAATTTTTAAAGATGATTTAAGCATATTAAAAATCAACACTCTATATTCATGTGTGTTTGACTCATCAAGAGTAACCTCACATGAGAGGATCATGAATAAAGGAGACTATGCCCAAACGATTGAAACATGGATGTTTGAATTTTCTAAGAGCTATGTATGTCAGTCGAGCCTACAAGGAATGGACGAGCAAATGAAATGGCTTGTCTACATATCTAATCTTTTTAAAAATGATTCACGGATTGATGCGATCCAAAGGTGGCTTCTTAAGAAGCACAGTTTCTTTGGTGACCATATATCAAGGGAGATGGGTCTGAAGGAAAAAACCCTAATAAATGAGAATTAATAATACCATAAGGAAATTTATAAATAAAAATGTATATATCTTGTGTTTTTTGCTTTAATCTTAAGATAGATAGAAGAAACCAAATAAAACTAAAAATGCAAGAAATTAAAGTGGGAACACCTATGGTAATAAATGCATGTTGGATGAGTGGTTTGAAGTCAAAATAATTCAAATAGATATTTTTAATGTTCAAATAAATGAAGTTTTTTAATATGTGATTCTTGAATGTGATGCTACTAATTTCTCTTATGCAGTTTTGAGAACAGGTGTTGATATGGAGTTGATCGAAGATCTAGAGTTTTGAGAGATTGTATAGAGGCAACCACTTTCGAGTTGCATGCTTATGTTTTATTGCAAATGGTTTTTGAAGTTCTTTCATGGACTACATATGTATATAATGTCATTTTGATGTGATGTTTCTCATGATTTGTTTAGTTTCTATAAGTGCAGGAATGATCAAGCGAAGCCAACGGAGATGATGACGGAAGAACAAAGCCGTGAAAATCTTTTTCATTAGCTATCGTGCTTTAACCCTGATCTTTTCTTTGCACCATCTTTGAGATGCATTGCATGCCAAATATGCATGTAAAAATATATAGGAAACACGACTTTGAAATTCCGTAGAAGCACGTCCATCTGCACAATTAGATAGGTAAATATCATTGAAAAATAATAAAGCAAGTTTTGAGTGATAAGAGAGAATAGTTCTGAGTAAGGGAGAGTGATTGCATCTGTAAGAGAGTGGAGTTGTGAGTGATGTGAGCGTTGCTTAGATACCATAAAACCTTGATTTTTTGCACCATTTTGTTTTCCTTCATGCACCTAACACATGCATAAATGAAATGTAAAGAGCACGAGTAATATTTTGTTTAAAACCCATAGTTGCACGAGTGATTGCACTTGTATTGAATTGTATATCCATGATAAAAATTGAGTGTAAATCCTCAACACCGAATGCCTGATACCTCCCCTATTTGCACCATGCTGTTTTTTATGCACTTAGAGTATGCATATGTAGGGCTCATTACATGGCCGTGCATAGGCACATTTGTTTTAACCCGTGCACTTGATTTCACTCACATTTGGATTCTTGAAGACTTGCAGATACCGAGATCGATGGTGGTACATCCGGAGGATGTACAGGTTCAGAGGGGGTGGATGTGGTCACGATTTGAAGCCATTGCTTTCGGCATAAGATGTTTTGAAGAGGTCACACATTCGGGCTGAAGTTCTAGAACTGCTTGCTTCTTACGATTTGGGAGGATACATTCGTGGCATCATACATATGTGGCCAGAAACCTAGATGTCAAGGATCACAATGATTATTAGGGAATTATACACCACTACGGGTCGTCTTGTTTTTGTTGATATAGCAGGTTTAGCATAGTTCATAGCGGCCAATAATTTACTAGACACATGGAGCAAAGGAGAGGATGTTGCTAATCGTGAAAAAAAGAAAGAAAGGGACGCAGAGGCAACAAAAACAAGGAACGGACGAAGCCACTCGAGGGGGGGGAGAGGTTATGTTAGAAGAGGGTAATCATCAGAGAAGGTCGAGGAGTAGGACTGCTCGTTCTCCTGAGGGAGTTGGATCAAAGGAATGATGTGGGAAGCGGAATTGGACACCTTGAAGAATGTTCAAGAGAACAGAGAGGTTTAATTGCCGCTTGGTAACTGTTGCGATGGGTTTTGTTTTGGCAAGAAGTGGGGATTTCAGGTTCTCGTCGGGTACAGGTGACCAGGAGAGGCTTCAATGATCGAGGTCTGAAGAATCAGAGAAGGAGACATTAAAATGATATGGAAGCAATTCGAAGATCTGATGCATGAAAAACTTCAGTCATCCGTGCAGATCCTACGTCAAATAACGGAAAGGACAGATCTGTACGATCTGTGGGAGTTTGTCTGCTGCAAAATAAAAAAATATTGAAGCCTTTCTCCTTTAGTGTTGCGTGTTGTGACTTAGGAAGGTTGCAGCATCGAACAAAAGAAGAACAAAGGTAGAATGTAACGATGACATTGATGTTACAGACCAGCTAATCATAGGAGGAGATAGGTGGAACAGAAATGTACTGGTCTGAAGAAGTGGGGAAGGCTTCTCACTGTTGTGACAGATTGTTTATCAACATAGCCTGCGGAAGAAGGAAGCTACACATGAAGGAAAATGAGGGTTATGATCATCGACATCAGGAAGGGGAGGATAACACATCACTAAGGAAAGTGTTGTTATGTCATAAAGGGAACGAAGATCAAGGTTAGTTGCTGGTTTCACTGTTGATGATGGTCTGAAGAAGCTGACCACAAATCTATCAGGATTTTGACAACAATCAGTTCATTGCAGTTCATTCTATCAGGATTTTGACAACAATCTATCAGGATTGTTTGTACATTGCAGTTCACTCTTTAGTCTGCTATTGTACGATATGATAAATGACTGAAGTAAAAGGAATTGTTTTGCTTTGAGTAAATCATACGACAACGGAGAACCGCTATGGCTTCTTCTTCATGCTAATCAGATGCAAAACGAGTTGATGTAAGTTCTAGTTTTCATTATATAGTTATCATAAAACTGTTATGCAGTAATACCATATTGTGCTGATCAAAATTTTATACTAATGCTCTTTGAACTTTTGAATTGATTCCAAATTTGCTTTGATTGATAGGACAGTCATTGAGATTTCCCCGTTTTTCTTGGTTGTAGTGACTACGTAGTTAGTTTCATATGCGTAAAGCTGACAGCTCATTCTGTGGGCTTCTTCAAATTTGAACAAAAGTTTAACATATATGTACTGAAAACAGGAATTGGTACAGAGTTAACAACATGGAATTTTTGTTGTGAGATATTTACAGTAACTAATTTCTTTTGATCTTTGTCTATGCAAAAATGAAACATGGTTCGCTGTTATGGAAACGTTTGAAGGATGAAAAAGCCCAAGTGCGACCCCAACTCTCACGTGTTCTAACTTGGGGTTTTCTACGTGATTCATATGCATCTTAAACTTTGTGCATAACTCACTGAGTCAACTATATATTAAGAGGTTCATGATCGGCATATATATTTTCTTCTACTTATTACCTTTTACTCATGATCGGTCCAGAGAAGTTTGGTATCTGAGTCACACATTATATATATTGATTCTTTTAAGAAACTGTTACAATGACTTACTTTGTTGAATGTTATCGAATCAAACAAGTATTGCAGGTCAATAATAAAGATTTTTTTCTTGTTAGTTACGCAGAAAAAGTAGACTGCAATAAGTTGACGATACAAATGGAAATTATGATGCTGATGAGATAAGTGAGTTCAATTCAGTGAAGACACTTAGAGCATATCTTAAGTAAAACTCATGTTCTGAAATGAACTTCTAAAGCTTTTTATTTGCAGAGGCCTTCTTTACTTTGATACCGCACTCGAATTGTGGTTTGGAGTCTTCTTTGTTTCTAGTAGTTCTTTAAGTGATCACCAAAATTCTAAACTCATCTCCTAATTTCATCTAAACTTTTCATTCTTAATAAAAGTGTAACTCAAAATCCAAGTGGAGCCCTTTGCTATCCTTTTACCCTCCTTAGCATGAATCTGCGCGACAGCGTGCCATGGTTGTTAACACTTTTATGCTTTCTACGACTATTTACTTTATCTCGTGTTGGAGACCTAAGGAGAAAGAGTTAGGCCAAAGTGGAAAGAATCTGCTGAGACTTCCTATGGACTGGGGACCCCAACAGGAATGGGATTCCCAAAATTAAATGGGAAACTTGCATGAACTCGAAACACGCGAGGGGCTTAGGTAAATTGGATATCGCTCGGTTGGCTGACAAGTTGGCGGCAAAGTGGTTTATTAAGGCTTGGAGAAATAGTGAGTCCTCTTGGGCTAAATTGATCTTCAGAAACATGAAAGACCTTACCTTAATTGGCCATCCTGGCTGGAAGGACATAGGGATCCTCACGCTTTTGTTCTCCCCTCACCTGGTGTCCACAAAGGCTCGAGCCTTGTGTGTTCCCTATGGAAGAGTTGGAACAAGGCCAAACAATTCATCAGAATGAGTGATGAGTGGAAGTGGGCAGTTGGAATAAGACAAATTGACTCTATCTTGTTCCCAATTTCTGGCATTAGGGGGGTCAACTCTTGGAACCTCCAAATTGCTAAGCGGCTATGGAATAAGGGGTTCAAACAGTGGAAACAGCTTTGGAATCAAGAGACCGGCCAGTGGATGAGGTTCGAAGACTTAGACCCGATTCTTAGAGTTACCCTCGAGGAATGGAATCTTCTTCAAGGCAAGTGTTTAGTGTGGGAACGCTCAACTACCCGCCTTCTCTATGGACGGGATCTTCCTTGCCTAGAGGGCCTCAAATGGAGAAATGGTAAGAAACTATCCAGAATCCCCAACTTCAAAGAGAACTTAGATGTTGATCACATCCTTAACAAGCGATGGTGCCTTTCTTGGATGAAACTTCGATGCGAACTAAAGTTCATGTCTATTTGACACCCCCTAATTGAGATCAAAAAGTCATTTCTCATGTGGCAGATCTTGCATAAGGGTATCTAGTCCAATGCAAGGGCTAATAAAATTTGTGGTGTGCCTCCATGGTGCAAGCGTTGCCATCGGTGCATCGAAGATTTAGCTCACCTTTTCTTCCATTGCCCCAAGTCCCATGTTATCTGGCTCCATGTGACGCGGTTTTTGAGACTCACGAACCAAATCAATTGGCATCAGGCGCTACTGGGCGAGGCGGTTGGCTGCTCATCTAGTCAGTGGAATGCCATCAGGGGCGAGACTCTTTGGAAGATTTGGAGGGAGCGATGTTCTGTCAATTTTGGGCAAATTCCAAAGGAATGGTCGATTGAGAAATCCTTGTTTCTTCTAGGTAAAAGAATCTCATATTATAAGAGATCTCCACCGTTTAAACATCACTGTATTTATCTCCTCGAAGATAACAAGTTGAAACCCAAATGGGTCCCACATGAGGGAGACGATAGATTTATCCACCTCATTTGTAATGCCCTCTAGCTAGCCGTTCTCTTCCCCTACATTGTGGGATTTGAGGGGTCCCATGGACACTAGTCCCATTCACTTGTAACTTTTCTTTATTTTAATTAAAGCTCGGAAGAATAGGCCAAGACCGAACTTCCTTTTATTGAAAAAAAAAGAACTTCGATCATTGAGATCTACTTTTCCGTTTTGTGTTGAATTTATTCAGAGTACAATGAAAAGCGGGCATACCAATCCTTACACCCCTTGAATAAAACAAAGGAACATTAGAAAGGTAGACATTAGAAAGGGACATCTCTAAGGACATATCACATGACTTATTTAAGTTGGGTAGCACAAAGGCCAAACGGTGCCCCCGAAGGAGCTGATTTGATATCTCATAATCCGAGTGGTGAAAGGTATTCGTCCATAGCCCACAAGGGTTGAACCCGTGCCCCCAACGTTTAGAGGCTAAGTGCCCATTACATATTTTGTTCAAGTTAAAAGGAAGTTTAGCCATGGATTACTCTCTGAGACTTTAATTAAAGAGAAGGAAAGAAGTTACAAGTGAATGGGAGTAGTGCCCTTGAGACGCTCCACATTCTATAATGAAGAGAGGTGAAAACTGTTCGACTAGATCGTGTTACAAAGGAGGTTAACAATCCTCCGGTCCCCTCGTGCAAGGTTCACTTTGGTTTGAACTTGTTAATGTGGGAGAATACAGATTTATACCTTATGGTAGCATTATCTCGACCTGAAATTTACTTTTTTCCAGACATTTCGAGAGCTTTGCACCTTACGGTGGTGAAATTCTAGTCGGAACGAACTTGAAAAACTTCTCAAGAAGGCCACCTAGATAACATGGCAAAGTAAGATTACCTTGGAAAATCATTTGCTCTATAAAGCTAACAGAGTTGTCATAACCAGAATACTACTAGAACAATGAGAAACTGTAATCAAATATAACGTCTTAAATAATGGTGACATGATGTCCCAAAGCACACATAATTCCAACTCATTGACCGCTATTTCCACAAAGCATTCTTTGAACGTCTCTTTAGAGTCAAAGGTACAATGTATCTAATTAGCAAATCCTCATCAATGATGCATGCAATCTTTTAAGCACGGCAGCCGATTTCCTCATGATGGAAATGAATTAAGGACATTGCATGACCCTAATTAATTAAAATCTTATGTACGATCCATACAAAGAAATTTCATTTAAAGCTTCTCCATTTCCGTAGCACCCATTTAATCATGTGGTTTTTTTAAGGTAGTGAGGGATTTTAATAGATTTTCAATAACTATTTTCAAAAACTAGCTAACTTCAACCCTGTGGCTATTACTCCTTTACGCTAACTGACATCAGAGAAGGTCATGTAATAATTAAAGCTACACCAAAAAAGTAAACATAAAACGCAAATGGGTCCTGACAAATTCCATTCAACAACAAAGATATAAGACATACATAATAGATGTAAAAAGTCAGGACATCGCCTCTTTCGAATTGCAGTAGCATCGTTTCCCATTGGAAATGTTTCGTTAATGAGTAGAAATCTCGCATATATTTATATAATTTGTCATTCAGAATATTATTCCAGGAATCATACTTTGATTGTTTGATTTTTGAAAAGCGTAATGAATGTAGAAAACTGGCGTAATATAAGCAAGACAATCAATAAATAATAGAAAGCTCGCTTTGAAGGCTCAGAACGGTCAAACGCTTTGTTGAAAATCAAAGATCAATTTTTATATAGAAGACCAAAATATTAGATAAGATTAGCGGAGCAAGCCGTCAAATTGGAGGGTAAAAAGCAGAACCATATTTCGGTAAGAAGTTATACAAATGATTATTACGATTTCAAAGATATTCCATAAAAATATCCTCCATACCCTTTTTAGAACCATAGAAACTACTTAATCTTACTGAACCTTTAGAGGGACATCTTTGAATACTCCACTTTTAGAATGTGGCCGTCCTCTTGATCCCTCCATAAGTTGGAATTGTCTCTCATCTCACAAAATCTAAGTAGTATGTGTGCATGAGTACAAATAGACCTCATAAGTACATAACATGGATGAAGTCCAAGATTATTTTGATCCTACTTGGACTTAGGAGGAGCTTGAAAGAGCTCAACTATCTAGGTAGAAAAAATTATATTCATTCATTTCCCTCTATGAAAGGGACCATTAAGGAAAAGATTGTCTCTACTTTGCATAATGATGGCAGTGAATCATTGGTAAAGGAATTTCGAATAAGATTTTATCCATATCCTTATAAGGTGAAAGCTGCACCTCAATGAAATTGATAGAAATATATCACACATGAAGCTAACAATATTTCATTTTGGATAGGTTCTTCTTAAGAAAATAGATATTTTTTTTGCCACTTAATGTTATGTTCGGCATGCATGTTTAGTGTATTTATAATCCAAGTATTGATTTTGAATATAAAGAGTGATCAATCTCTCATATTTAATAATCAAATATTTCCATTAGTAAGTCATATAGAAGCGACTTTTTACTTTCTTTAAAGGACATAGTCCCTAAGCTATATTTGTTAACACGATTGAAGATCATAAGGTTACACCTCTAGAGGCCTATAAACCATTCATGGCTTCTTATAGTGGTTTTCTTATGTGTTACTATACATCATGACTATCACTTTCTAGAGGAGACTAAGACCTAAGGTAGTTTATAGCAAGCTTCATAGGGTGTGGCAGAATTTATATTGCATTGTTTGTTGCATCAGCCCAATAGCAACTAGCATACCCATCTCCTTCATCATGGCCCTAACACATTCTCCAATGTATCCATTCTTCCTCTGTGCCACACTAGTGTTTTGTGGTGTGTACCTGCATGTGATTTGTCTATTGATGCCATTTCTATTGGACAAGCAAGCTTTAACTATGCTTCATTAAACAATTTTCACATTAACAAGCATATGGATGGTTCCATATATTATTTAACTTAAATTATAGCACTTACATGCACACCTTTCATTGTATCTTTTGTTTGATTACTTATGATCATTTACCTTGTGAGATTCAAAGTGTTTACCTTTGTAAAATGGAAGCATTAAGGGAACAAAACCCACGAGTTAAAGATGGTTAAGATTGATTTTCAATCAATCAATCAAAAAAGTTGGTATTACTTCAACTTTAACTTTTCCAAGATTCTAGGAAAAGATTCCAATAACCTTAAACTACCAAGCTTGCCTATTTTCGAATTTCAACCATGAAGAAGAGGCATGGAAAGATCCATGAGAGTTGATATAATGACTCTAAATCATTTGTACATTATGTGAGTGATGATTTGATGCAATACATATACTCTTTGATCATTGCTTAGTGTCAAATAAATTCTCTGCTCCTTGCTCATACGTAGTCATCTTGCAGAGGCTAGTCCTCTCTACAAAAAGCTTTATATCTAGAGAATAAGCATGTATTAGAAAGGTATCATTTTTTAGTTTATGTGTAAACATTTTCAAGTCATTATGTTAAGAAAATTCATATAATACCTTGATTGAAGGTCTGAGCGGTAATTTTCTACACAGTCCTAAAAAATCTAGATGACATCCAATCAATGTTAAGTTTATTGCTTCTTCATTAATTGAATAAATAAGGGAAGTTACGCATTATAGAGATCTAACCCTATGTATGACATTCACTTAAAATGATTTTTTCCAATTTTAGTTGTGTTGGCTACATTTGAGTGTTTGAAGTCATAGCTTCCATCCAGATATAGAAGGTTTTTATGAGCTTTTCAAGGTGCAATTTTATCCATTTTGCATCAGCTTGATATTGTTAATGTTCCAAAGTACCCACTAGATTTTATTGAAGTAATCAAAATCCCACAAGATCTTTTTTACATATTCAAAGAGCTAGGGCATGTCATAATCTGACAACCCTTATTTAAAGATCTCCAAACATCTCCACATTCTTTCAATTGTATGAGAGAAACTTCACGATGGAAGATGGATTTCCATCAATGATTGAGAATCTTGATAGAAACAATTATGTTTCTTGAAAAATCAAGATGAAGGCTTATTTTCAAGGAAGAAATCTATATGGGATTGTAGGATGTTATGAAGTAATGCCTATTACAAGATCCAAAGGAGGACCCACTCAAGAGGAAACACATAAGCTCACACTTTTGTGTGCATGCAATGATCAAGCAAGGTCATATATATTGTAATCTATCTCTGATTTTATATTAACACATATTAAAGTATGCAACACATCTCAGGAGACTTGGGCATCCTAAGGACTTTCTTTTCTACTAGTACAAAACCACAAAAGAATCTTCTTTGAAACTAAGTCCAACCAAATGAAGAAGAGTCCAAAACAAACCATCATAGAGATTGTTACAAAGGTCATGGAGGTGGTTAACTAGTTCAAAACCATTGAAGAGATGATTGAAGAAGAAACCATCATCAAAAAAATATTAAATGTAATTAGAGGTGCCAAGCAATGACATTCTTGCACCACAACCTATGACCTCATCATGGATCTAAAAAATCTCGGATTCTATATCTTTATTGGACAATTTTTCAATCAAGAGTTCAACAATAGCATAAAGGAAGGTGAACCCTTTCAAGGTAATTTAGCTAGTGCTCTGTATGTAGATGAAAAGGAAAAGAAATTGATAGGCAAGAAAGGGGAAGAGGGTGAAGAGGAGACTTCCCAAGATAACTTTGCAAGCAAGAGCAACTAGAAAGGGAAGAACAATGTTCAACTTTGTGCCATATATTATAAGACTAGCCACACCATGCAAAGTTGGGGGTTCAATGGAAAGACCCAAAAAGGATGTGGAAGAGGTGGATATCCCAACAACAGAGGTAGAGGTGGACACGACTTCAAAATTAACAATAGAGACCATAATACAAGGGACTACAACAATTATTCTGAAGTCCAAGAATATGAAGACCCATTGTTCTCTAGAATCTAAGCCACAATGAAGGTAAAGAAGATGATAATTTTTTCTACATAGATTCAAAATGTTCAAATCATGTTGCAAGCAACATACCCCTCTTATTTGACTTGGAAAGAACAAAGCATAGACATGAAGTAAAAATAGGGGATGAAATAGACACTACTAGAATTGGGGATATGCAGCGATGCCCCCCATTGAAAAAAAAGCAAGGTTCATCGTTTATGCAATGCTGATTGTCCAGAGCATTGCATAAGCGATGACCACTTATTTTAAAAGAAAATAATCGGTGTCATACAAGCAATGAAAAATGTCCCTTATGTGATGCTATGATTACTGACGCTATCAGTGTTGCTAATTATTGATGATAGTACCAACATTGACAAATTGCTTGCGATGCTCTCTTGTCACATAAGCGATGCGATAGATTCATAAATAAAAATCGATTTCTCTCGGCATATTTACGCCAAGATTGAGACAAGAGAAAGAGAGAGAGAGAGAGAGTGCTATGAACATACACAATGAGGATAGAGAGAGCGAGAGAAATCGATGCTTGGTAAACACACATACAAACACATATACACACACATACACACATATTTACACACACACATACACATGATTACACACACATATACACACACACACATATATATATACACACATATATATACACACACACATATATACACACAAACACACACACATAGACACATGCATAGAGAGAGGGAGAGAGAGACAAAGAGAGAGAGAGAGTGCTACAAACATACACAATGAGGATAGAGAGACAGGGAAGTTCGAGCTCGTTAAACACACATACACACATATTTAAACACACACATACACATGCTTACACACACATATATACACATACACACATATTTGTTGGAAATGAAGTAGGCCCATAACAAATCTCACAAGTCCATAAGTGGAGGATCCAAGATTCCATAGGTTCAGGATCTACAACACATATTCTAGCAATCATCCAATATTGACAAAACATGAACATATCACATTTAATCATACAAATGATGAGGCAAAGATAAAGAAAGACTATACAACATGTGTAAAGTGTTACGTAAGCCACTGCTTACTCACACTATCATATATACCAATGTTCAATGTACAATGTGGGAGCAAAACTCTCAACCACTCTATGTGAACAGAAATAGATGGATGAGTGAATGTACAAATGTAACAAACATATTCAGATGTATGGACAAAAATCTGAATATGCATGAGATGTGTGACCTAATAGGTTGTAGAAGAGTGAATATGAGTGACAGAAAGAGGAATGATCAGTCTAAAACTTATAATCAACAAACCCTCATCTGAACTTAGGCTATGGAAGACCCTAAGTCAGACAAGTGTGTGAAAAGATCACATACTTACAAAGGTAGCAAAGAAGGCTAACAAATTTGCTCTCAGAAATCCTCAAACTCATTTGGAAACACCTTCTCGAACACCTCATCCAAATATGCATAAAGCATACATGTACTGATTCTTTTGTACCTATGCCAAATAGGACTTCAAGTAGTACCTATGTCCATAAAGAGAACATGTACCTGAATTCTTAACATAAGATGTAAATCTTATGTTAACCACCATCCAATGTCTTTGAAGTAACATGAAATCTTCATGTAGAAGACAATCTTCAAATACATCATGTGGATGGCTGATCCACACCACCAAGCTACTGCGGGGTAAATCCTCCCCATAAGCAAGAGTGTGAGCACACTCTTCTCCTCCAAGAAGAACTCCATAGCCACTCCTCAACATGCTCCAAGATAGCAACATGGCTACCCCATGTGCTAAGAAGCACCACCTCTATTGAGGTACCAAAGCTCCAAAGCTTGGTGTTGAACTTGGTGTAGGATGAATTGAATAATGAGCCAAACTCGTATTATATAGTAGTTTGTGTACTCTTGAGAAGCTCTCTAAAAGCATAAATCAAAAGAAAAACTATGATCCAATAAAGCTCTTTCGATAGCAAATCGTATTCGAGAAAAATCCATTGTGAAAAGATGTCTGTTCGTCGCTGAAAAAACTTCTTAAAAAAAATATGTTCTGTGTCGATCTGCTGCCGAGAGGATTTGAACTCACGCGCTTAGGATGGGAGGCTTTTCGCTAGCCAAGAGCGCTAGGCACTTTTGTTGTAGAAAAACTATAACAGAGAGCCATACAAACTGTATTAACTGAGACCTTTTGGACTAATAGGACATTGTTTTCTAACAATCCCCCCTTCAATGTCATATTGGTACAATCTGGACTGGACATGCAACATGTCACAAGCTTCAAGCTTGTACTCCCGAACTGACCTTTAAACCTTTTCTTCAAAAGTCTTCTTCAAAACTGAATTTGACTTTCCTTCAAACTTCAAACATCTGTACTTGTTGAATATGAACCATAATACTTGAGAAAATATGCAATCTAGATATCCAATAGTGTACACATCAAGCAATCACTGCTCGACCAAAAATGTAGTAAGTACTGACTCTGAACCTGCTATCTCTTGTCTTCACAAACCTGAAAACATACACTAGGATCCACATATTTGCATTTACCTTATGAAAAAGGTTTCTCAATGTACTTCTGTTGTGTCATGTAGATACACTAAAAATAATCAAGAACTAAATCTTGGAACTATGACTCACAACTCACAATTTAGTGTATTATGTACACTACTAGTTCATCTTTGACTGTACTTCAACGCAACTCATTTGAAATCAACTTATCAGAAATTAGCTTATGAGTCATCAAAATTTCATATCTATGATGTCATCATGTCTTCATCTTTGTTCCAACTATACGTCCTTCATACATCTTTCCTTCAGAATCTGGTATAAACATATATGTGCACACTTCTAAAACATACCTCTCTGAAATATCAAGCTTCTCTTCAATAGAACTCTGGAACCCTCTCTTGAATAGGAACACCTAACAGGAACTTTCCCCAGACATTCGCCTTCTTCCTTCTTCTTTCAAAGCTGGAACATAAAGAGAAACTGACAAAGGAAATATAGGAATACCTGATATATGAATACCTGGAATTCTTATAGGTATGATTCTTCATTCTTTTACGCATGGCTGAAAATAAATCTTCATGTTTCATCACCCCTTGGATGATTTAACACTAGTATCCTGAATTCTTCAAATATATCAGACTTTATGAAATCTGGAACGTCTTCCTTCATAAATCTGATTTTTCATAACATTAATACCTGTGTCTGAAACAAATAATCTGAACCCTTTTATTAGCATTGTGCACATGTCAATAGCTTTCCCTTTCATTCCTTAGCTTCCCAAAATCTAGAATAAGGTTAGTTGATCCAATAAATCCTTTGTTGAAAGCACTTTAAGATTCATAATCTTCTGCAACATAGCAAGTATCTTCTTTTATTTTTCTGCAACACAAATCGGATAGAATCTGAATCTTTGACTTACTTCTTCCAATGCTAAGAACTTTACAAACAAAGGATAGAAAACTGAATCATAAATACTCAATATCTTCATGATCATTCAAGATCATCCAAGATCATACAAGATCATACAAGATCTATGATCTTTCCAACAAAATACCTGTCTAGAATCTACTCTCATCAAACCTTCATGACTGAATGTTTGATTTGTTACCTGAATGTCTCTAAGTGTCCATGCTTCTCACATAAAGTTGTAAAAACCTTTCTTTAACCAAATCCTTCTCAAGAATCTGCAATTCCTACTTGAGACACTAGTGGACAAACTCTCACCTTGAGAACTCCAGAAGTTGCAAGTTGATACTTGATATCTTTCATATTCTTCCTGGGTGAAACGTGAAAATATTTGCTTGAACTTTCTTTTGGCTAACTCCACTTCTCAATCAGGTGATAGGATCTGATGGAACAGCTTTTTGAATACAAACATGTATCCAAAAGTCAAGACAATCATAGAAAGTAGATTCTTCAACTAACTAGTACATCAAAAAATCTGAATTTTCTGAAGTTTTCTAAAAATAACCTCACTCCAAGTCTTCAACATCTTCTACAAATACTCTTTTACCTCGAGAGTTAGATAAAGAAGAAATATACTTCTCTGCAACTTGTCATATACCAAGTAGCTCTGAATTGACACTCCAAGAATTCTTTGAGGGAACATATAAGCTGCTTGCTTAAAATCTTCAAATAAAACATAACTCATACATATATGAGTCAAAACATATATCTGCTGCTTTTCTTTCTCTAAATGTAATTCTTTGTCAAAACCTACTATAACATGACCAAGTATCATGCAAAACGGAAAACTGCTTCTTTTCTTCTTTACACAAGATGTTCTCGTAGACTTGTTCTTCCTCTTCCTTGGTTCATTCCTCTACCTCTACCTTTAACTACATGACATACATAGATGTTGTAAAGGCCTTCGACTTCTCATCATCACTAAAATCATTTATGGAAGGTTTCCTAGAATACGAGTTCCTATGTATGTCACACCACCAAGGTTTTTTTTTTGTGCCTCCTCTAGACTAGGTCTAT
The DNA here is from genome assembly GCA_020310875.1 of Ceratopteris richardii. NCBI lineage: Eukaryota > Viridiplantae > Streptophyta > Polypodiopsida > Polypodiales > Pteridaceae > Ceratopteris > Ceratopteris richardii. The sequence goes on from MU260612.1 coordinate 139,557, forward strand.
CAAGGCATGGTTTAGGAGAAAGAATTTGTGCACATCAGATGTAGACCCTACCACTAAACTAGGCATATGTTCATAAGCTTCGTTCCATATGGGATGGTACTTAATTTTTATAAAATTTACTAGCATAGTAAAAACAAACATTTGGAATGTCCTTGTAAATGATTTCTTCCTCGTGATAGGCCACCTCTTCCTAATTTGATAGTTACCGATAATGAAAACTCTACATTCATGTAAGCTTCTCCAAACACTTGAAGGTTTCATCAAGCATTGAAGGATGACATGGATTCCTTATAAGTAAGGACCATATTTTTCTTCCTTGGTTGCTAGATTTCTTATGATATAGGAAGCAATTTCCATAAATAATCCATAAAAAGAATTTGGGACGTTGGATATCTCTATCCATAGAATAATCTTGGAGGACTTGGATCCGTTTGTGGCAAACTTTAGGAACAATTTAGATAGGCACAAGTTTTTTTTCCACACTTACTACATGCTTATATGGAATGCTTGGAAAGCCATTTCTACCTCTTTGAAGACAAGGAGGACACGCTAAGCTAGTAGCAATTGGCATCTTGAGACAATGATAGCCATTGAGTTTCGAAGCAAGTCTTGAAGGTTGCAATAGGTGGTGAGGTTTTGAAGAGGTGACGTTTTTAGTGGATCTTCAGATTGTCACGATTTTTCGAGACCTCTACTTTAAGAAGTGAAACCACGATGGGGCCATTAACTTCCCATAATTTCAAGACCTCTATTATTAACAAGTTTCAAAGAATTGGTGATGGCACCTGTTGGACTCCAAGCCAAAAGGATAGCCTCTATGAGAGGGAGAGAGAATGAGAGGGGGAGAGAATGAGAGAGAGAGAGAACTTAGGAGAGAATTGATGAGAGAAATTAGGCGAGAATTGCTTGCCTATCTTAGTTCGAATTTATTTCTTCTGGGACCATATTCAATCATTGTAATGTAATTGGTTGTTTAACTTGTCTTTTCTCTGAAACCAATTCGATTCGCTATTGCTATATCAATTCATACTAAAAATCTTTTTCCCGACTTTTATTACTTCAGTGCATTGTCTTAAGATGCACTACGATTGAAACTTTAATAAATAGTGACACCACTCTCATCTTTACTCATTGATGGGCTCTATCTTTTTTGGGAATTTCGTAGATTCATACTAGAAAAGGAAGAACAAACTAATATGACCATTTATCTCAATTTTTTTTTTCCTTTCCCTTCTTAATTATTCTTAAACGTTAGTCCTCTAGAAGATGAAGTTTCTGCTTTGATGGGGATCTTCCAGGGCAGCTCTAGAGAATTCTTTCCATGGGAGCTCTAGACAATTCTTTCCTTCTCGCAAAGATTTTCAGAACCATTGATACACTAATATAGCTTTCATTGTCTTTGTTGTCATCTTTATTGATCATGTAACAAACTTGAGATTTCTCATGATCTTTATCTTTGACTTGAATTGGTGAACAAAGTTAGTGCAATCGAATGAAGGTTCTATAAGATAAGATGTCATACCACCAAGATTTTATATGTTCCTATTCTTTAGACTAGGTCCATAGAGGCATGGTTTAGAAGAGAGGATTTATGGGCATAAGAGGTAGACCCTACCCCTAAACTAGACATATCTTCATGAGTTCCTTTCCATAAAGCATAATCCTTAATTATAAAACATTCATAGCACATGATAAGAAAAAAATTATTAGGTTATTTCAAATGATTTCGTATTACAAATAACCCACCTTCTCCTACCATGTTGCTTATGGATGATGAGAACTCAAGTTTGATATCATCCTCTCCAAATACTTGAATGTTCCATCAATCATTTAAGGAGTACATGGCTTTCTCATAAATAGGACCCTACATGTCTTCTTTGATTGCTAGAAATTGAATGATAGAGGAAACAATCACCCTAATAAATTTGAGGAACAAATCCTCTATGTGTGCAACAAAAGCACAATGAGCCCAAGTAGGTCTCCTAGCCTACTCATGAAAAGTACCTAACCTTGACCAAGTAATTGGACCGACTTTTTGAATTCGAATGGTTTGAAGATTTTTTCTACACTTATTAGACTATGTTAGCTTTCCAACAACCCAAGAAACACTCAACTTGGATGAGGATTGTTCAGGAACCTTTCACTTAAAAAACAAACTAGTTGTTTGTTTACCTATATAGAAATTAAGTTCAAAGTGAAATAGAAATAACTCAAAATAGTAGAACAGACACACTATGATACTTAATAAACATAAATTAGGAGAGCTATAGTTTCATTCAAGAGAAAAACCACTACAATTGGAGCTATACTAAGAGAGAACTAGTTGTTACAATACACTAGAGAGAGACATTCTAGTGCACAATACTTATACAAAATTGCATTTGAGAGATGATTTAGTGTAGGTACTTGTGGGGATGCTCTTTTGGTCTCTCTAAACTTTCTACATCCTGTGCATCAGTCATTGGCCACAAAAATGTGCCTCCTCTTCATGTATAGGTGAGTGTGTCTCTTCACCTACCCATTGGTTGATCTTTGGATTTCCATTGACTTTTCTTGATCTTCCAACTCCCTTGTGAGTATTTTGACATTTCATTTCTCTTTTAATGGATAATGATTCATGGATTTGGCATTATCCAAGCATTTAATTACTTTTGGAATACCCAAATAACCCTCTAAGCTTGCTCCTTCTTGTTTTTTTTCCATACTTTCCCTCAAGCTTAGGTACAAGGTGTGTATGCCCATCAAGCTCATCATCTTTTTGAACTTACTTAGCTTTGTGCATCCAACCCTTTGGTGAATAGGTCTACTACCTGCTCCTTTGTAGTCACAAAATGAACGTCCACTTCATGATTAGCAACGTTTCTCTTACAAAATAGTAACACACCTTAATGTGCCTACTCCTAGAAAGATAAATTGGGTTATTAGCCAAATGTATAGATGACATGTTATCTTCATGAAGGGTAATTTGAGTTGCATATAAATATACTTTCTTTAATGAAACAAATATCTTTCCAAAATGAAGATGAATACTTACTTTTCAATATATGGGTAGATAACACATTCTACCTCTACTGTAAAATTTTGTAGAAAGGACTTGGCATCTCCATGTTTATGAAAAAAACACTATTTCACCAGAGGATCTATGATAAATACTTTTCTTTGAACCGCTTCCTGACATTGTTGAAGAAGAACCCTACAAATGAAGAAATAAAAAATCAGTTAAGGAACTAGAAAATTAAGCAATACAAGAGCACTTTATGGCCTCTAGATAATACTTGAGTGAAATGTTGACCACACTATCTGATATTTCAACATGAAACTCCCTCAATATTTTGTTGTCTTTAGGTCGAATGTCAAGGAACCATTCATCCTGCCATGCCATTGCAACATTAGCTATTATCTTCCCATCTCCTTTCTTAAGGAGCTCTTTATTTGCTTGTTGTGGGACATTGACCATGCCATTGAGGTTGTTACTAACACTAACCCTATTTTTAGACCACCTTATAGGCTTAGTGTTTCTCAGCATGAGGAAGTTGAGAAGCAAATGCAGGATTATTTACATAAGGGCTTCATTAAACTTAGTAACTCACCTTGGGCATCGCCAATGCTCCTAGTTAAAAAGAAAGATGGCTCTATGAGATTATGTATAGACTATAGAGCACTTAATAAGGTAACTATCAAAAATAGGTTTCCAATGGCTAGATTGGAAGACCTATTTGATTAGTTACATCAAGCTAGGTATTTTACCAAGCTTGACCGTAGATCAGGATATCATCAGATTAGGATTAGGTCTGAGGATGTCCCTAAGACTGCATTTAGGACTAGATATGGGCACTATGAGTTTTTGGTGATGCCTTTTGGTCTCACCAATGCTCCTACCACTTTCATGAAGCTCATGAATAGTGTTTTACGAACTTATCTAGGACATTTTGTAGTAGACTTTCTAGATGACATTCTGATCTATAGTGCATTAGAAGAGGAGCACTTAGAACACTTGAGAAAGGTATTTCAAGTGCAAAGGGAAAAATTCACTCTTTGCTAAGGAATCAAAGTGTGATGTTTTCAAGACAGAGGTTAGATACCTTGGGCATATAGTCTCCCAGGATGGAATCCAGATGGATCCTGAAAAAGTAAGAGCTATTATGGAATGGCCACATCCAAGCAACCTGGAAGAGCTGCAGATCTTCCTAGGTTTATTAGGTTTCTATCGAAGATTCATTGAGAAATATACCAAGATTGTTCTCCCGATGACGGAACACCTTAAAGGGAAAGGGAAAGCCTTTCATTGGGGAGACGAACAGAAGCAAATTATGGAGAAATTGAAAATAGAAATTGCTACAGCTCTACTTTTACATATAGCAGATCCCAACAAACCATTTGTGGTTGAGACTGACGCGAGTGACTTTGCCATAGGAGTAGTTTTAGTTCAAGATGGTCGACCAGTAGCTTTTGAGAGCAAGAAACTAGAACCGGCTCACAAGAATTACTTCGTCTATGAGAAGGAGTTTTATGTTTGGTCCTAGCCATAACCTGCATAAAGTGAGAGTCTCTAGGCATGGAAATGGAAAGGAAAGGCAACTTACTCTCAAAAACTTTGATCAAGGAATCTTTCCACTATTAGAGACACGACCGATCTAAGCGATAAGAGTCATCTGGAAATGCCCGGATGTCCCTAATTGCTTGCACCAGTCATGCTTCTAATCGTGAAGAAATATCAATGAATACCATTTCCCTAAGAATGCATTACAGCTAATTCTTAACCAAATAAAACATCACTTCAAAGCTTTGATCAAGGATGCCATTTAAGAATCATGACGGATCCAAGCAATTAGGATCATCCAGAAATCCCCAGATGTCCCTAATCGCTTGCATCGGTCGTCCTTGAAATCATCATGAAATATCAATCAGTACTTTTTCGAATATAGCTTACAATGCATAATACTATGATCAAGGACTCGATGCCATTAAAGAAACATGACCGATCCAAGCGATTAGGGTTATCCACGAATCCCGGATGTACCCTTATTGCTTGGATCGTTCATGTCCATATTACCTAACACAGAGAGCGTTCTTTATAGAAATTGTTAAGAAGCAGCCAAAAAACTTGGTGGCGATGGAACCCAAGCGTCGAGAAAAAAATGAGAGAAATGAATAGGGAAGCTTAAATAGGTCTCAAAACTGAGTTGACCATTGGTGCCACATGGCATGTCATGATTGATCCACATCATATAGCCATTGTGAATTCTAATGTTCTTTGCCATGTGGCATGATTTGAGTGGTGCTACATCATCTACCCGTGGGATTCCCAACGTACCTTTGCCACATGGCACTCACTGATTGGTCACATCATTTGACCGTTACTTCCTCCCTTCTCGCCTATAAATAGCAACTCGCTTCACCAATTCAAATTTTGAACCTTCATGGAATTTTTCTCATTTCTGTGCGTATTTTTCTTTCATCCCCGACACGATCGATACAAGCCATTTTCCTCGTTTGACCCACATTGACTAGCTTTAGTCGCTTGCATCAATTGTGTTCTCCTCTAGGACATACAAGAGAAGCTGTAGCTAAGATGAAGGGAATGAATGAGATCCTGAGTGTCTCTCCATAAGAGAAACTACTTGATTTCATGGTTCAAGATGGTTTAACTGTAGATTACTTTCCTGATGCAATGACGATATTCAACCCCAAGATTGATTTTGAAAAGCTCCTAGAGAAATCAAAATGTTTTCTTAAGGATGAGTGGGAGAACTTCTTGGGGTTGATCAATGGAAAGATTCTTTCTATTTCTCAGAAAACCTATGTCCATCCTCAGATCTTTGGGAAGGATCCAATAGATAGGGCCAAAATCACAAGAAAATGCAAAAGGATATCCCCTTTGCCAAGGAAGCTAGATTTATGCCCAGAGCATGAAAAGGATTGTTGCTTGCTCCCTTTAAACATTGCTTTCTTGATATGGTTTGATCACATCTCTATTGAAAAGGAGGAACGTGTTCATGTTGAAGACGAGCCTTTCTTAGAGCTCACACTTGAGGGAAGCTCAAAAACTATGAAAGGTGTCATGGAGATTGTTGAGGAGATCAATCTCAAAGCAGAAGAAGAGTAGGTCAAAGGTTTTGATGTGGCTACTTTTAAAGCAGAGACTGCAATAAGGGAGCCAACTGAAGAAATTCAAGTGTCTGAGAAGTCCCTACTTCTCCCAAATCTACCATTTTACTTTATCTCTGAAAAGGAGTTTATCCCTCTATTTTACATTCAGGAACTTTTCAATCTTAGGGAGCAGTGCAGCCTTGCAGCTATGGCTGAGTTAGAAGAAGTTGCAAGGAGATTCATCAATGAGAAAGGAGAAAGAAAAGAAGAATTTTTGCGTTGGATTTGTTAAATGAAGAATTCAAAGATTCATCACAAGCTCTTTCAAAATGCTTTGAAAAAGCTATCTCAGAGAAGCCAACACTTGTTGATGAAGAGTTTGATGAGAATCAGAAGCAACTTGGAATATACTCATTTGGGCACGGCTATTTATTCTTGGATGTTGCTGAGGACAAAGGAACAATATGTATTGACTCAAAAGAGCTCATTGAGGAGGAAGATGAGGTCAAGGTATGTTGTTTAATATAATCATGAGATGCGACCGATGCAACATCTTTAGCTTGTATTGGTTTTGTCCAAGATCTCCATTTATAGAGTGAGAAATCGATCACGACCGATGCAAGCGATAGGGCCCATCAGATATTTTCCATTGGGCCTTATCACTTGCATCGGTCATCTTTGGACTTGAGGAGGAAGATGAGGTCAAGGTATGTAGTTTAATATATTCTCATGAATTTTAGGCTTAGGAAATGAGATGTGATCGATGCAACATCTTTAGCTTGTATCAGTTTTGTCCAAGATCTCCATTTAAAGTGTGAGAAATCGATCACGATCGATGCAAGTGATAAGGCCCATTAGATATTTTCTGTTGGGCCTTATCGCTTGCATTGGTCGTGTTTGGACTTGCATGGTGCAATGACAAGTAAAGTTTTATCATGTGAAAAACACCTTTTCTGCGTATAGTTTATGTTTCGACAGATGCAAGCGATGAGGCCCATTGGTTATTTCACGTTGGGCCTTATCGCTTGTATCGATCGTGTCTAGGAGTTGCATGCAGCATTGATAATAGACATCTGGCTATGTAAGAATTCACCTTCTTCCGCAAAAATAACATGTTTCTAGGTAATTTACAAAGAGATATTGATAATGAAGGATGCAAGCGATAACAACCATCTGAATTTCTCTGAAGACCCTAATCGCGTGCATCAGTCGGGTCTCTTTCTTTTTGTCTGTTTGTTTCAAGTTACTTTTCATAACTCCTTAAGTGTGCTTGCACTTCATCTGACCTTGTTTTTCATTTTTACCACAGTTAACTATATTGGATGAAGACAACTACCTTGGTAGGGGCAAGGGAATAAGAAAAACCATAGAGAAGAAAGGAAAAGCAAAGGTGGATATTCATTCAATTATCCACTATCTTCCAAAATTGAACCTAGACACTTTTTGTGTTATTCACAAGCACTATAGTGAGGAGCCAGACTTTGCATTGTTATCCTTGAGGACTCTATCAAAATACATGGGTTGTACTCCAATACCCTTTAATGTTTTCAGAGTTTTGCTGCTTGAAAGAGGAGCTGCATTAAGAATTTTTGGATATGCCCTAGGACTCAATGCTTCAAGGGTAGGGTACTTTCTTTGTTATTCAAGCTATGCAATGGCTACAGGGGTACCAGATATAAAAAGCATTGTTGGATACAGGAGAAAAGACTTCCTCAAATATAGAGGTGATTTTCCAAAGCCAAGCTCTTTAAAGGGACTCAAGGAATGACTTCATTTTTTTTTTAATTTTATTACTCATCGAATGTACATATACAAAAATTTCCCAATGTGATATAAGACATTGCAAAATTTTTTGGTGTAACTGATCCATGTCCTAATATTAATTGTTATTGATCCATGATTTGTTCTCTGGTCAAAGTCATCTGATGGTTATAGACATATTTCTATTCAAATCTTAATACATCATGAAATGTACATACATGACAACTTTATTTCTCAAAGAAATAAAAGACATTGCAAATATTAAAGCTCTGTTTGAAATGTAGTCTTCTTCATTTTGTGATATTGATACATGATGATTTTGTTTGGTGTTAGTCATATTATTCTGATTATATTTGGCATGAGGTCCTTTGTAATTGTCTTCTAAAGAACCAATCAAAAAGCTCTCTGAAGGCATTGCTCTTTGTTACTCCTCCTCCCTTCCTTGTGCACACAAAGAAGCTTGTCCTTGCTTGATAATGAGATTTTTCCATGCCTTGGGTGTTCCATATGGCAAGTGGTTCTTTTTCTGCAAACAATGCACCATGCACAAGAAGAATATGCTAGAAGAGCAAAAGAATTTCATCAGATCTTTATTTCAATTAAAAAAAATAAATTGAATAAATTATCTTTGGAACTCACCAAGTAGTATGTTATGTCATTGGCACCCCATGCATCTATGATGGTTTCTATAAGCTCTGTGGTCGCCTTTCTGAAATCTGTCACATAACTTTTTGATGTTACCTGCTACCTCATGATCTTAAAAAAATTATCTAGTCTGACCCACACCTCCATTCTCTTTTTTGCTATTTCTGGTTTGCTTTTTACATTAGCCGTGATCTCACAAAATGTTTTCCAACAATTCCACATGGCATTTAGTTGCTTGTCATCATGGTTGCTGAAGAATCTCCTTGCTTTTGCACCTCCCATTGAGACATCCTGTAGTACATCACCTGTATTTTGTGAAAGCTTTGGATCTTTTCTTAGATGAACATCACCACCATGAAATCCCATTTCTGAAAGTAGACATTCACATTTTGTTATGCACTCATCTACAAGAGTTGTAGGCTTGATAGAATATGCATAATCCAAGTGAAGACGGACCAACTTGTCAACGATTCTTAACTCTACATGTAGTGTACATATGTGTACATTTGTCAATGCTATTGGAAGTATGGGATCCAAAATCATGGAAGAAGATGAGTAGTTATGAAGAATAACATTTTGTCTGGAAGGAGCCTCTTCAGCCTCAGCTCTAGCAATCCATCCATTTGTGCCTGGGCTTTGCATGCAGTACAAGCAAGGGTACTTAGAATTTTCTCCCCCACTTATACCAAACATGCATTTCAGCGTCTTTAGATCTCACTCAAATGCCACTCAACTTGAAAGTTCTCGTAGTCTTTGACATTCAACAATTCTCCTGCATGATGCCTTTGGATATCATTTGGAATGTTTGTCAGTGAGAATAACGATTTAAGTGTTTTATGGCTCTCAGATGGAACTTGAGCACAACCAACCCACCTCAACTCCATTTCTGATTGTAATTTGAGAGATGGAGTATCCAATTTCCCAAGGCTATAGTCCAAAGCTTTGTTCATCAATGCAATACTTAATCTCTCCATCTTTTGATGTTTTTTAAGTTTAGTTTCATCAAGTTTGATTACAAATCTCAACAGACAAGAACATTCATGTTCTTTTGTATTATAGAACTGAAGCATGTATGTTTGAACTTCTATAATATCTATCCATATGTTGTTAAATGCATTGTAAGTGAAATAACTTTTGTTTTCCTACTTCGTAAGGCATGTTACTGTGAATATGTTTATATTCACCAAATACTGATGTGATCTTTTTATTCAAGCAGAGCCGAAACTTTCCTACATGATGGGTGTTGGTGTAAATTGCAAGCCTACACATTTGGCTCAAAGGATACATTAAAGTCTACACATACATGGAAAAGCATAGGAACATATGCTAGTGGCTAATTACCACTTTACCTCATTGTAAAAGTCAAATTGACTTAGAATCTTTTGTAATCACCTACCAAAGTGAGTTGTGGAAAAAGTAGTTCATCTGATTGAAGGAATATCTCCAAGCATTTAGGAACTTGATCATAGGGAGCCAAAATTTGAATTTGAATTCAAATCTTTGCTCATCACATATAAAAAGTGAACATGAAAAGTCGCCGGTAGGAGAGATCATTCCCGAGCCTCATTCTACTGAGTTTGAGTGTGTGTGAGGACTATACTATAGCCTACACCTCTCTAAACTATTAGGCAATGTTATTCATGCCAATGGGATTGTATACAAGTGTTAATTAATAGATACATTTACATCATTAATCTCTGAGTTCTCTGTTAGTCTACTCAAAAGTCTGTCAACTTGTCAAGGGCATATCTCGATCAATTCTGCACCAAATCAAGTGATTCAAAGCTTGCTGGATTCAGCTCAAAGTCATCTACATGCGGTCATTCAGCCATTTCAGAGAAATCTGCATCGAGGTGAACTCTGGTCATTTTTCTGCTACAGTCCTAAAAAGTTGGGGGTATAACTAAACTTGCTAAATTGATTTCTCTTAGCATAGTTTATCATTTTACATCATTCCACTTGCAAATGGTAGCTTACTAAGCTAATTAAATACCCCTAGAAGGAATTTTATCAATTTCTACTGTGCTGGTCACACTGAGTAAAACATCCAACAGGTGTCAAGATAAAAATAGAAGGTTTTCTTGAGTTTGTGAACTTCAAAGTTATCTGTTTTGGTTCAATCATTACACACATCACTTCCAAAGTACATAGGCCACTTTTTGGTGTTATTGGACAGCTAAGAAGGTCTACTTATCAACTCTGAAGCAAAAGAGGGCTGGTACAAAGCAGGTTTAGCAGTACCTACTCAGTCTCTTGGATCATCCATCCATCTTCCCAATAGTGGTATCAGAGCAATAGAGGTAAAATGGGTGATGGTTTCCCTTCATTTATTGATAAATTGGACAGGAACAACTATCAAGCTTGGTCTCTAAGGATGAAGACCTACTTACAAGGAAGCAGTCTTTATGGATACATCTCAGGAGAGGAGGAATTGCCCTCATTCAAAGCAAGAGGATTGCCAACCAAGGAAGAACAAGAAAAGCTCAACACATGGTGTGCTAAGGATGCATTAGCAAGGTCTTATTTACTTAACTGTATCTCTGACTTTCTTTTGCCACATATCAGAAATTGTAAGACATCCCAAGAAACTTGGGAAACCTTGTCATCATACTTTTCCTCCAATACAAGGGCTACGAAAAATTAGTTGTGGATTGAATTCACAACGCTAAGGAAGCAACCTAAGCAAGTTGTTTCAAAATTTGTGACCAAGATCAAAGATGTTGCAGATCAGTTAGCAAGCATAGGAGAAGAGATTGAAGAAGAACAAATTGTAAGACAAGTGATCAATGGAATCAAGGCTGATGACAAATGGGAAAGCTTCACCACTGCAATGGATCTCTACATGGACATGCACACTCCAGATCTTACAACTCTCATGGGACAACTATTTACACATGAAGCAAAGCTCACCAAAAATGGAGATACATCCAAAGGTAATAACTCATCTGCCCTATACACTGATAAGAAGTCTAAGGATAAAGGCAAGAGCAAGAAGATGGAAGATGAAGGCTCTACCTCCCAAGCCAACTATGCAGGGAGAGGTAGATCTTCAAGAGGAAGAGGCAGAGGAGGTAAGCAAGGTAGGGGGAGACCCTATAACTCATCACCATGCAACATTTTTGGTTTATCAAATCATACTAAAGATGAGTGTTTCAGGAATTACAAAAATCAGAGAGGAAGAGGCTACCAAAGAGGCGGATACTCACAGTCAAGAGGAAGATTCAACCATCACCAAGGCCACAACAACAATTACAATAGCAACTACCAAAAAGGATTCAAAACCAGAAAGGACTACAACAACTACAGAGAAGAGTAAGATGACTCTCTTCTGATCATGAACATGACTTCAAAGTCAGGAACAAATGATGACCACCTATTCTACATTGACTCAAGGTGCTCAAATCACGTGGCTCGCAATGTGGCACTCCTCTCTGATCTTGAGGAACCAAAAGGTAAACATCAAGTCCAAACAGGTGATGATACAAAGCATTCAGTAGTTAAAGTTGGAAATGTTAAGACTTGTGATGGTAATCAGAATTTGTTGAGCAGGGTACTCTATGTACCAACCATTACCAAAAATTTGATGAGTGTTGGTCAGATTGTGGAGAAAGGTTTGTAGGTCAGATTCAATCAATATGGAGCATATGTGGAGGACCCAAGACATGGGTTCAAGAGGATTGTTAAAGGAGAAAAATCAGGTAGACTTTTCACTTTTGAGTTGGAAGATACAAAGAATATTGCACTATACAGATATAAAGATCAAACACTTTCAAAACTTGAGATTTGGCACAAAAGGTTAGGGCACAGAGGAGAAAGAACCTTGAAACAAATGTGCAGGGACCAATGTGTGCTTGGGATACCTAATGTATCCAAGCAACATATGATTGACAAGTGTGGTGCTTGTCAATTTGGTAAGTCTCACAGGTTACCCTTCTCCAAGAAAGGATATATGCATGAAGACTACCTAGAGCTTGTACACACAGATGTATGGGGACCTAGCAAAGACCCCTCAGTCTCAGGTAAAAGGTACTATGTGTCTTTCATTGATGATTATAGCATATGGATTTTATTATACTTCATGAAGCACAAGGATGAGGTATTTAATTGTTTTAAGAAATATCTTGCATTAGTTGAAAACCAGACAGGAAGGAATTTGAAGAGGCTAAGGTCAGATGGAGGAGGTGAGTACTTCTCCAATGAATTTGAAGACTTCTTGCAGGGCAGAGGCATCAAAAAAGAGATAACCACAAGGTATTCTCCTGAACATAATGGGATAGCTGAGAGAAGAAATAGGTTAATTGTTGAAACAGCTAGATCTATGCTTAATGAGAAGAAGTTACCTAACTATCTATGGGCAGAGAGTGTTTCTACTGCCCCTTACCTCATAAACAGGCTACCATCTAAGTCACTTGATGGTATGACAACCTATGAAGCATGGCATGGTAAGAGACCATTATTAGATCACTGCAAAATATTTGGATGTGTAGCATATGTGCACATTCCTTCTCAGATAAGAGGTAAGCTAGACCCAAAGGTTGAAAAATGCATTTTTATTGGGAATGATTTAAATAAAAAAGGTTACAGGTTTTATAATCCTACCAATAAGGGATTTATGGTAAGCAGAGATGTGATCTTTGATGAAAATGATTCTTGGTATGAGAATGAATGCACAAAGGTCAAATTACCCTATGATTTGGAAGAGGAATTTCCAAAACTTGCAAAGGAGGAACCTACTCAGAATGAAGACTCAAGTTCAGATGATGAAGACACTATCAACCTTGAAGAATTCAAGGCATGGAAGTCCAAGGGCAAAATGAAGATGAAGAAGCTTGAAGACATACCTGAATCTTCAACTCAATCAATTAGAAGATCTCAAAGAGAAAGCAAGAAACCTATCAGATATGGGTATGATACTTCTTGTTACTAAGCATTCAGTTTATCTTGCCAAAGACTTGTCAAATGAAGAACCAGGTTCATATGAAGAAGCAATAACCAAATCAGAATGGAAAGAAGCTATGGATGAGGAGATTGAATCACTCAAAGAGAGTGACACATGGGAGTTAGTACCCAAGAAGGATTCTATGAAGGTAATAGGATCCAGATGGATCTATAAGTTGAAAAGAAATTCTGATGGAACAATTAATAGGTACAAAGCCAGATTGGTAGCCAAGGGTTTTGCACAAACCCAAGGCATTGACTATGAAGAGACATTTTCTCCTGTGGCCAAGATGCCAACAATTAGAGTGTTGGTAAGTGTGGCTGCATCAAAGAATTGGAACATGTACCAATTGGATGTCAAGAATGCTTTCTTGAATGGATGGATTTCAGAAGAAGTTTATATGTCACAACCTCCTGGCTATGAGGACCCTAAGAAGGTCACCAATTATCTTTGGGGATAATACAAGTTCTCTTCACCTTGCAGCCAATCCTATCTATCATGCTAGGACCAAACACATAGAGGTTCATTACCATTATGTGAGAGAGAAATTGATAAGCAAGGACATTCAACTTACCTATGTATCAACCAACATGCAATGTGCAGATTTGTTGACTAAAGCTTTCGATAGAACAAAACTTTGCAGGTTCAAATCCATGATTGGATTGCAGGATATACTTGAAGATTGAAGATGAAGACTTAAGCCAAAATGTTTGGCTTGAGGGGTAGCTGTTGGTGTACATTACAAGCCTACACATTTGGCTCAAAGGATACAGTAAAGTCTACACATACATGAAGAAGCATAGGAACATATGCTAGTGGCTAATTACCACTTTACCTCATTGTAAAAGTCAAATTGACTAAGAATCTTTTGTAATCACCTACCAAAGTGAGTCATGGAAAAAGTAGTTCATTTGATTGAAGGAATATCTCCAAGCATTTAGGAGCTTGATCATAGGGAGCGAAACTTTGAATTTGAATTCAAATCTTTGCTCATTACATATAAAAAGTGAACATGAAAACCCGCGGGTAGGAGAGATCATTCCCGAGCCTCATTCTACTGAGTTTGAGTGTGTGTGAGGACTATACTATAGCCTACACCTCTCTGCACTATTAGGCAATGTTATTCATGCCAATGGGATTGTATACAAGTGTTAATTAATAGATACATTTACATCATTAATCTCTGAGTTCTCTGTTAGTCTACTCAAAAGTCTATCAACTTGTCAAGGGCATATCTCGGTCAATTCTGCACAAAATCAAATGATTCAAAGCTTGTTGGATTCAGCTCAGATTCATCTACATGCGGTCAAAGTTTGAAGTAATTCTATTCAGCCATTTCAGAGAAATCTACGTCGAGGTGAACTCTGGTCATTTTTCTGCTACAGTCCTAAAAAGTCGGGGGTATAGCTAAACTTGCTAAATTGATTTCTCTTAGCATAGTTTATCTTTTTACATCATTCCACTTGCAAATGGTGGCTTAATAAGCTAATTAAATACCCCTAGAAGGAATTTTATCAATTTCTACTGTGCTGGTCACATTGAGTAAAACATCTAGCAGGTGTCAAGACAAAAATAGAAGGTTTTCTTGAGTTTGTGAACTTCAAAGTTATCTGTTTTGGTTCAATAATTACACACATCACTTCCAAAGTACATAGGCCATTTTTTGGTGTTATTGGAAAGCTAAGAAGGTCTACTTATCAACTCTGAAGCAAAAGAGGGCTGGTACAAAGCAGGTTTAGCAGTACCTACTCAGTCTCTTGGATCATCCATCCATCTTCCCAATAATGGGGTCTAGGCAATCCAAAACTTTTAACTTTGTTAAATTTTAAAAATTCACACCAAACTTTTGAAATTGCTCTATAACCTTTCCTACTCACTCCGACGCTATCACAAATCTTCTGAATTTGAGATGGTTCTAGTAACAAATTCATTTCTGTCATGAGTTTTTGGAAAACAAAGCGTTTCAAGCATGTATTTTCATTCAATTTTAATAGTCTTAAACATCATTT